>OZ025303.1:34524864-34837579 GCA_964019185.1 Maratus speculifer
AAGAGTGTACTTATTACTAAAGCTAATAAAATAGTAATACGATAAAATAGTATTTGTAAATGTTGTCTATCACTGAAATTTTCTATTACAATACCACTCTTTTACAAACTTGTGAAGGTGGCCGGAAACTTTTGAGAACATGCTTTTTTTATACTTAATTTTGTCAATTAAATTTTTTGATATTTACACGTTCTTCTATAAGTAAGTTCCTAACTAATATGTCAATAAAATGTATAAGTATCGCTTTGAGATTCCTCTTTATATGGGTATAATTACAAATTAACTGAAAAATATTTGCTGGCCGGAAACTTTTGACCGCCACTATATATATATATATATATATATATATATATATATATATGTGTGTGTGTGTGTGTGTATATATATATATATATATATGATTTATCTCATGCGATAACTCTCGTATTTATAAACGGATTTGGTTGAGATTAGTTGTATGGATAGTACATGCCAATGTCTCGACTGAGTTCGTTAATTAGCTTCACCTGCCCTCTTGTTTCAAAATGGCGATCATTTAAATATTTAAAACTGAAAAAATGCCCAAAAAATTTAGAAATTCAAATTTATTTTTTGATCAAGTATTAATCCTTGACACAAGGATTCCAGGATATTTTTTGTTTTGTCTCTAACTAACAAAATGGTTAAGATACAGCACTTTGAAATTATGGGATGGTTCACATTTTGAAATATGCCAACAATGAAAGAAAGATTAGTTATTAATTTATGAGTATTAATAAGCGTTAGCTTCAAATTCTTGCCAACTTTGGTGACAGTTGCCAAAATACTGCCAAATTTGAAGACTATAAATTCTCATTAAGTTTGGCGTCATTTGACGAAATATGGCCAAATTTGCTGCCAAAAAGTAATCATGAAAGATGCTAGTTTGGCTATAGCTACTAATTTGGGGCATTTTTCTTATTCAAATTCAGTATTGACTAAGCGTCTTTTTTAAGGTTCATCGCATTTTAGCTTCTTAAAATTTGCAAACTATTAAAATCAAGAAATAAGGAATTTTAATTGAATCGTCTAACCGAGTTCCATGAATTTTAGCTTCGTGTGTTTGAGTAAAATAAACAATATTTTTAAAAAAGGAAGCTATGCTTTTCTTTCCGGCACACTTCAAAAAGACTTTTTTTATTACTGATTAGGAACTTTAAACAAGTTCGAAATATTTAATGTTACATTTTAAAGATTTTAATGTGTCTCTAAGCATTATTACACCGTGTCTCTTAACATTTTGTGATTTTCCACAGGAATGAAATTGTGAAATAGGTGCAAATTTTTCTATCACAAAACTACATTTACAAGTAAATATTTTAATAAAACTGTAAGAATTTCTAACATCTTTATAAATATAATTTCCATATGGTTGCAGTTATACTCATAGTAGAATATAAAGTAAGATCTATCAATTGCATATTTAATAAATATTTTTATTTGATTAATGGCATTGTAATAGTCTTTCTTATTTAAATTTTCAAAATTATAATCAGTTATATAATTTGTATACATTTTTATTTATATATCAGGTGCTGCAGATGTTTCCGAAGAGTATTCTGAACGTACAGTAAAAGGATTTGTGAAAGTATGTCATGTCCGTAGACTATATTTTTTCTAAATTGTGAATTTTAACAAAAATAAACTTTCTTCAATAGAGATATTTTTGTAAGTTTCTGGTATAGGGTAGGATATCATAGTTTTCTTCAATTTAACATGTAAATTAATGGATAAAATTTTGAGAACGATATATGAAAAGATAAAAAAATGTTTATAAAATATTATTGAGAAAAATCATATATGATATGTATTTTTTTCATGTTTCTTTTAAGTGAAAGATCCTTTCTTAAAGCATAAAGAAGAAATTAAGATAATGTTATAGTACTACATTACTGTTACCATGTCAAATTTTATTTCATAACTTCAACATTGTATATAGTAAAAGTTCTTCAGCCAAAACTTCTTTGGAATTTACACATTCTGGAAACAGGTAATTTTATTAAATGCATCTATACTTCTGTCAGAAAGGAAATCAAGATTTTGTATATGGCTATTTTCGTCGATAATTAAAAATAATCTGCATAAATCAACAACTGCTGATCTTTAGATGAAGTCTTTTGAAAATCTTGTATACATTACTTTTAGACTTCTCAAATAAGTGTTATCTTTAAAAATCTAATTGAACTTAGAACCAAGGACTTAATTTGAGAGTTTTGTAGTAAACCATCCAGAAATAAATTTATTTAATTACGCATCATCTTAAAGGTATAAAAAAACTATTCACTTCTGAGTTTTCTAATAAAAAATTTTCTGGCAAATCTGCATTTAATAGCATTTTTTTTTATCACTTTTCTCTCGTAAGGTGTGTAACAAACAGTTTCTGAAAAATATTTTTACATTTTCTGTTTTTCTTATACAAAGGTAAAATTGTGTTTTATCGAGTCTTTTAACAAAAGATTTTCTCAAAAGTATAATTTATATAGACTATATTGTATATACAAAATAAAGAAAAAAAACCTTTCACTTTGAGATGGATAGTAAAGGATTTTTACAAGAAACTAATCTAAGTGACGTGTTGGACATCCATTCCACAAATAAACAGTTCGCTTGCAATGTGTGCAACAAAATGTTTTCTCGTAAATCTAATTTAACTGTCCATCTGCGTGTTCATACTGAAGAAAAGCCTTTCACTTGTGAAGTGTGTAACAAAAGATTTTCTCAAAAAACCCATTTAAATAGACACCTGCTCATTCATACTGGAAAGAAACCTTTCTCGTGTGAGGTGTGTAATAGAAGGTTTTCTATCAAATCAAATTTAATTATTCATCTGCGAATCCATACTAAGGAGAAACCTTTTTCTTGTGAGGTGTGTAACAAAGAATTTTCTCGGAAACATAATTTGGATGCCCACCTCGGAATTCATACTAACAAGAAACCTTTCTCTTGTGAGTTGTGCAACCGTGGGTTTTCTCAAAAATCATATTTAAACATACACATGCGATTCCATACTAAAGAGAAACCTTTCTCGTGTGAGGTATGCAACAAATGTTTTTCTCAAAAATCTCACTTGAATATCCACCTGCGTGTTCATACTGAAGAGAGACCTTTCTCTTGTGAGGTGTGTAGCAAAAGATTTTCTCACAAATGGTCTTTAAATAATCATTTGCGTGTTCATACTGCAGAGAAACCTTTCTCTTGTGAGGTTTGCAATAAAAGGTTTTCTCATAAAATTTATTTAAGTGTCCACTTGCGTGTTCATACCAATGAGAAACCCTTTTCTTGCGAGGTGTGTAATAAACGATTTTCTAGAAAAGCACATTTAAATAGGCACTTGTTTACACATTGAAAAGAAACTTTTCACTTGTGAGGTGTGTAACAGTGATTTTTTGTTGAAACCTTAATTAAGTTCCCTCTTGCTCATTCATTCTAAAAGAAAACCTTCTCTTGTTGAATTTGTCAAACAGAATTTTCTCAGAAACATTATTTGAAAGTCAAACGAGAAACTTTTCTCTTGTGAGTTGTGTATACATGAGGTTTCTGATAAATCGCGTTTTAGCAGACACCTAGTAATCCATACTAAAGAAAAGCCTTTCTTATTTGAAGTGTATAACAAATGTTTTTCTCGAAAATGTCACTTAGATATCTACCTGCGTATTTATACTAAAGAGAAACTTTTCTCGTGTTAGACACATAACAAAGCCTTGAAAAATAGTCTAATTCAAACGTCCTCTTGCTTATTCATACTCAAACGGGACAATTCTCTTGTTCAGGTTTGTAACAAATGATTTATTTAAAAATCTGTTTGAAATTAGCACCACAGTGTTCATACAAAATGAAAACATTTTTCGTCTGAAGTGTGTAATAGAGGATTTTTTAAATTTTTAAAGAAGTCCTCCTTCAAGTTCATAACTTTTAGAAAACATTCTCATGTGAAACAAATATGAATTTGCAACATTATATGTGCTACAATTCTCTACAATTATTTAATAATGTTTAATAAAAATGTAACACACTGGAAGATCTTTAAAATGCAGACCAAAAAAACGTAAAGTTGCGTAGTTTATAAAATTCTGTGTCACATAGTAATATTTGTATTATTTCACTTATTATTATAACTCATTTTGTAAATGTTATTAAATACGTCTGAAACATAAGAAAGTATTATACTGTTTGTTTGCATTGCATTCCTTGATGGTAGGCATGATGCAGATTATATATTGTAGCAAACAATCTAGATCAGCGGTTCCCGACTTTTATAGGCAAGCTCTGAAGAAAAACATTCTTCGAGGCCCACCTAATAGGAGGGGGTACATTAGTATGGAAATCATTGTATGATTTCTCTAAGCTATCCTACTGTATGAAAGAAGACAATTTTTCGTACGAAAATACATTGTCAAAAGAAGAATTGACAATCCCAATGTGTATAAGTACACTACGCAAAACATTTAGGAGAGCACATGGCTTTGACAAAATTACTCAGATACTTACACCAATAAGTAACATAAAGTAAATCATCCATAATTTAATGCTTAAAAAGCTTCTGCAAATCAAAGTTCATGACGTAAAAAACCATGCAGAAATTGGAATGTTGCATAAACCTCTGTTTTATTGCCTTGACTGGTAAATTCAACTGCTTAGCTTATATTTTTTAGAAAGGGTGACTTGAAAATGTCTTAACAACGTGATCTACCAGAATCCATGACATGGTATTTTATAGACAGACTTGAATGCGTGCAAACACAATGAAGTGTCGCAGACGCTGTTGGAGTCGCCAGAAGTGTCGTTGCAAAGCTGTGAAATCTATTCCAAAAAACAGGGAATGTTAGACGCCGACCAGGATAATTTCGTCACGCGGCACTACAGAAACTGCTGACTGATATATACTGTTAACAGCGCGTCGAAACAGAGCAGACAATGCTACTCAGCTGCAAAGACAGTTGCTTTTGGCAACAAGACGAAGGATTTCCAGCCTAACAGTACGTAAAAGGCTTCATCAGGGTGGTCTCTATGCACGTAGGACAATGGTCTGCATTCCCTTGACCTCAAGCCACCGCGCAACCCGAAAAAGATGGGCTGCTAATCATCGTGATTGAGAGCAACATGATTGGAGTCAAGTGCTATTTACAGACGAGTCTCGATTCAGTCGACGTGTTTCGGTATGGAGGGTAAGGAGCACTCGAAATAACCCCATATCCGTTCGTGAAAGTTCACAATACAGAAGAGGTGGTTTGATGGTATGCGGTAGAATCAGCGTAGATGGGTACTTACAGCGTAGATGGGTACGTACAGTCTCGCATATCATCAGAATAATACTTTGACGACCCAAAGGTATGCAGACGAGACCTCGTGTCATACCTTAAGCTACAGCCATTAGAGATTTCTTTGTTTTCCAGCATAGTAATGCCAGACCACATACAGCTCGTCTTCTGGAGAACATTGTTGAAGCTGAAACAATACAGCGTATGGAATCAACAGCGTGCTTTCCTGACCTGAATCCGATCGAGCATGTTTGGGACATGCTCGGATTACGAATTGCTGCAAGATCAACGCCTCCTTTTACTGTCCAAGACTTGGAAATTGTACTTCTTGAAGACGATATATTCTTTGTTTCAAAATAAGCTCTTCTTTTTAAATTCTCCTTCATTCCCCGTTACGGAAATTTCAGTTTCCCGCTATCTTTCAGAATAGAAAGTGAAATTTTTAATTCTTTTCATTTTCTAAATATGTTTGTCCAATGTGTTATTTTTGCATTAGTAAATAAATAATCGCATATGAACATACTAATAAAGCGAATACGTATGAAAACTGATATTATTTTCATAATTGTAATAAATAGAAACTGTAAATTTTAACAAAAAATTTTATGCATTAGAAAGAGCTGCCTTTTTTTACCATGTATTTTCTTTCATCTGGACTCTGCAAAAATATTTGTCATTATAATTATTTTATAAAAATGGTTTTGTTCCATAAAATCTTTTACTTTAGTAAATACTAAGATTGAGAATTAATTGAAATTCAAGAATGTTAATTTTATCGATTCTTTGCGATCCCTCTCTTAAAGGGCAGAGTGGCCTTTCTATAAATTGATGATAAGAATTTTTTGCTACTTTCCAGACTTTAGAATTCTTTATTATTCTGAATGAAATTTATGCTAATATTGTAATAATTGTTTTCATTTAAAAATCAATAAACCAAGTTTATCTAATTGTAGTTAGTAAATAAATTAACTAGGCTTCTTTTTATTTTTGTTTTTTGTTATTTAATTCTAAATACACCTTCAGAAAATTCTAAACTAGAGCAAAAAATGACCCGAATGGGGTTAGATTGCTTACAATAATGTTCCAAATGTGAAAATGTCTCTTTGTAACTCAAAATTGGTATAAAAAGCATTTACAGGGTTGCCACTCTAATTTAAAAAAAATCACGTGTTTTCCCTGTACTACAATGCGTTTATTACTATGCTGAGTCAAAAAATTATATGCACGTTATGTACATTAGTTAGTAATCTTATAATTTATCATTATGCAATTAATTGACCCAAATAGTGTATATTATATGATTTGAAGCAAATAAAAGAACTCTTTAAAGTTGCTACATCTATTATAAAATCCTACATTTTTTATTAATAATAATTAAAAAAGTAAAGCAATACTCGAATATTCTGCTAAAATGTATTGGATTGTTCGGAAAGTCCTTTCCGTTTGAGAAAATCAATTCGTACAGGAAAATTCTTTTATTTAATTATTATATATTGTTCATTATACATTAGTTAGTAATCTTATAATTTATCATTATGCAATTAATTGACCCAAATAGTGTATATTATATGATTTGAAGCAAATAAAAGAACTCTTTAAAGTTGCTACATCTATTATAAAATCCTACATTTTATATTAATAATAATTAAAAAAGTAAAGCAATACTCGAATATTCTGCTAAAATGTATTGGATTGTTCAGAAAGTCCTTTCCGTTTGAGAAAATCAATTCGTACAGGAAAATTCTTTTATTTAATTATTATATATTGTTCCCGATATCTAATACTTAAATATTAATGGACAAAATTTTCCGGTACGAATTGATTTTTCCTCACGGAAAGGACTTTCCGAACAACCCAATACTTTGAAATATTTGTAAATGAATGTTAGAATATGTAAAAACTTTCCATATAATAATTTAAAGAATGTAAAATTTTAAAGGATCTTACCTAACAACCAATTATCTTGAACATAATATCTCAAAAATTGCAGAATAAAAGAGAAAATTTTGCTCACCCTCTGCATTTAAATTTAATATTTATATCGAAATATAAACACAGCACATATAAAATATAAGACAACTTTGATACACAAATTTTTATGTTTTATTTAAAAAATATTATAAGATAATACCCTTTCCATAACAGTTTTGTAAAATTGTTTTCATTTAAAATAGTACCTATAAAATATTTAAATTCATCATAACTAAGCGAATAAAATAATTTAAATATTTATTGTGTATTTGATGCTATATTTAATTTAATGCGTATGTTTTTGTTTCTATTATAGGTATAGGTGCTTGTGATATTTATTCTGGAAATGTGATATTTATTCTGTGAAAATATTTCTGAAACAATCTCTGCCTAAAGATTATAAACTATCTTTTATCATTCCATGTACACTGGCATAAAAAGAACAAGTTCAAAGGCATTTTTCTAAAATTTCTGAACTAGTGGACAATAGCGTAATTTCTTTTAAACTCCAAATTACTAGGTTCTATTAAATTACTATTACTGGAAAACAATTTTTATAAGATAATGAAATGTTTAAATTAATTGAGCACTAAAAAAAATATTACATATTTTGTACCATGTAGTATGTTTAGCATTTTCTTCATTCGTGAAAGATCCCTTTTTAATATTTCAATTTAAAAAAATGAATATAATAAAATGTATCATTGTTTGAACTATGTTTCACTCTGTTAATACTTTGGATATAGGTTATTCTGCTTGCTGAATATGTCAATTTCTTAAAATAGACTACACTTCTGGTGGGAAAAAAATTAATTTAAATCTAAATTATAAATTTTAATTAAAAAAAAATACTTAATACATTTCTTTTCATTTCAAAATTTAGCAAAAGAAAAACCCTTCCGAATCTAACAATAAAATATGTATAGCAACACAAGCAAAACATTTTATAAAAGTTATTTTTTATTTATTTATTTTTTTTTTTTTTACATTTCTGATACAAAATAAAAATATATATATATAAATTTAATTAAATGTTCTTACTTTGTCTTACTTTTAAGAATTTTGTCAGTAAGATGTCTTTTAAAATATTTCATCAGAAATGCAATTTAACCTCCTGAGACCTAACATCCATTAAAATGGATGTTTTACTTTTCCTTCTTCTTGCGAAAATTTATATTTTTGAAATCAAGAACTGGCATGGTATCATAACGGATGAATCAAAAATCACCTTTTAACTTTAAGAATCTGGGAACAGCAATTCATTTTTTTATAAAATGGCGGAGAACATGAGCCACGTTGGAAATCGACGCTCTCGCGGTAAGTTTCACTTTTCATATTATTCTTATTATCTTTTAGTATTATTTTAATGTTTTTCTGATACTTTGATCTTTTGTTTTAAGATAAAATAAATTAATAATGTCAAATATGTTCATATTTTTTTAATTAGCTTGTTTTTAAAACATCCATTAAAATGGATGTCAGTTCTCAATTCATCTATTGCATAATTAGGCTTAGTACTTTTATTTCCAATGTAAACAAATCTTCCCTTTAAATAAATATCTTCTTAGTTTTAGAGAGTATTTTTTACAAATTAGAATTTTTTATGTCTTTTAAGAATAAATAAACATGTCATTTATGTATGTTTTAATAATCTGTAGGATTGACAGCGATAGAAGAGTTAGAATTAATGGCTAATGGCGATTTATCTGATATTGAAATTGATGATTGGAGTGATGATAATGAGATTAATGATCCTATTACTGATAAAGGTTTAAATCCAGTTTTGGAATTAAGTGATTCTTCGGATGAAACAGATATTGAGGATAGCCCGATAGAAAAATCCGAACAGCTAGTAGAGAAAAAAAATGGAAGCGGCAACTTTTACGTGGAAGAGATCTTTGAAGCAATTTCTTATAAAATAATATTTTTTAACATATGTTATGTGTGTTTGTGCATAGCTGCTAACTTTTACATTTTCTTAATACTACTAATTTTTATGAATATTTTTTATTTTATTTAATCTGAGTATTTCTTCTATTTATTGGCATTAAGGAAGGCAAATATTTTCCTTTAAAATTATTGGTATTCAAAATCCAGAAATGTTGTCAGCTATGTGTGTGTCTTGAAAATATAAAATTGCAAAAAGTAATTACAGCAATAAAATTATTACTTTTGTTTTAATATATTTACTTACTATTGAATACGCAGTGCATATATATTGTACTGTTATTTTACTATCAGATTTTCATGATAATAATTGATCTTGAGCCTTTTCTAATATGAAAGTGACACATCTAGTGTAACATAAATACTATTTCAGCTATTTAAATGCTACAATTTTACAATTAACTAAATAGTGTAAGATTATCTAGAAATTCTGAAACTATTTTATATTATTTTCAGATTTGCATCGAGTATCCCAGATGCTCCTGAAATTATTCAAGAACTTAATTCAGATGTACAGGATCGCCATAACTACATTCCACATGATTACTTTTTAAATTACATAGATGATAATATGTACAAACTAATTGCTGACTGCACAAATAGAACATGTGTTATGAAAAATAGAAATTCCCTCAACATAACTGCCTCTGAATTTAAAACTTTTGTTGGTATCACTTTGCTCATGAGTACATTGTGGTTTCCTTAAGTCAAGATGTTCTGGAAGTGTAGTACTCGGGTACAACTAATTTTTGATGCAATGAGGAGGGACAGGTACTTTTTTATCCGATCAAACATGAAGGTTGTTTTTGATAATAATATTTCACAAGCAGAGAAAGAAAAAAAGCTGTGGAAAGCTGTGCAATACAAAAGAGGTTATGAAATTAATGGATATCCAAAGAAAGACTTTTTAAAGTTTATGGAGTTTCGAATAGGTATTTCAGAAAAATTAATAGCAGATGGTACAAAAAATACGCCCATAGCTTCATGTGATGAATTGGAGAGTGATCGTGAAGTTCAACCTAAAGCAAAAAAAAAATCGATTAGCCTAGCCATTAATTCCTTTTCGGCAGAAAGAAGCAAAATAAATGCCAGAACTTACCAACATCAAAAACTCTGCGCATTGTAGAAATACAGGCTGTTACAAAAAAACTAAATTTCGTTGCACAAATTGCCAAATGTTTTTATGTATAACTGCTGAACGAAATTGTTTTAAAACATTTCATTGACTTAATTTAATTTTTTAGCATTAACTGTTAATAATTTACATTTACAATTTATTTTTATTAACAATAATTATTTTTGAGTAATAAATTTATGTTATCTTGATAAAAAATAAAATTTTGCCTTACATCTTTTCTACATAAATTTTTTATAGTTTTATAGTGCTTATGACCTCAACATCCATTCAAATGGATGTGTCCCCCAGCAAAATTTAAAATTTAAAATTTATCGATTTTGTAAAAAATATTAGTTTTTAGGCCTAATTGGTCAGAAAAACTAATCTTTGAAAGAATATATGTATTTTATTTTGCTCAGGTCTCAGGAGGTTATAACTTCACCAACGTACTGGCAAAGAAAATTTATTCCATTTATGATATTTACAATAGAAATTTTGTGGTAAATTTAATTAAAAAAGGCAAAACTCTATGAACCCTTTATTTTGTGTGCTGTGCAACAAACTATTTTCTGAGATGTCTAATTTACATAAGAATCATTATGCTCATACAAAAGCGAAATTATTCACATGTGAAATGTGCAACAAAGGTTTTTTTAGTAAGTCTAATTTATATGAGCATTGTCTTATACATACTGGAGAGAAACCTTTTTCCTGTGAAGTGTGCAACAAAGTATTTTCGCACAAGTCTCATTTGAATGACCACCTGCGAATTCATACTAATGAGAAACCTTTCTGTTGTGAGGTGTGTAACAAAGCATTTTCTCAAAAATCTCATTTAAATGTCCACCTGCGTGTCCATACTAAAGAGAAGCCTTTCTCTTGTAATGTGTGTAATCAAGGGTTCTCTGTCAAATCTCATTTAAACAGGCACCTGCGAATCCATACTAAAGCGTAACTATTAACATGTGAGGTCTGCAACAAAAGTTTTTTTAGTAAGTCTAATTTATATGAGCATTGTCGATTACATTCTGGAGAGAAACTTTTTTCTTGGGAAGTATGCAACAAAGTATTTTCCCACAAATCTCATTTGAATGACCACCTGCGAATTCATACTAACGAGAAATCTTTCTGTTGAGAGGTGTGTAATCAAACATTTTCTAAGAAAGGCAATTTAAATATCCACCTGTGTGTTCGTACTAAAGAGAAGCATTTCTCTTGTAATGTGTGTAATCAAGGGTTCTCTGTCAAATCTCATTTAAACTGACACCTGCGAAACTATTGTCATGTAAGGTATGTAACCAAAGTTTTTCTCAGAAACCTAATTTATACAGACACCTACGAATCCATAATAAAGAGAAACCGTTTTCGAGTGAGGTCTGTAAAAAAAGGGTTTTCTGAAAAGTCTTCTTTAAACAAATACCTGCGGGCTCATACTAAAGAGAAACTTTTCTCATGTCAGATTGGTAACCAATTTATTTCTCGAAAATCTGTTTTAAACGTTTCTGTTATCCTGCAGGTTCATATTAAAGTGGAACTTTTTTTGTGTGAAGTATGTAACCAAATATTTTCTGTCAAATTTCATTTACACTGATGCCTATGAATCTATACAAAAGAGGAAACTTTCTTATGTGAGGTATTCAACTAAAGTTTTCCTTAATAAAAAAAATTACGTGGACACCTTAGAGTCCATAGTAAATCGAAACTTTATATGAGGTACGTAAGCAAGATTTTCTACAAAATCTTGTTTAAACAAACACCTGAAAATCCGTACTAAAAAGAAACCTTTCTCGTGTGATCTGTATAACAAATATTTTTCTTGAAAATCTAATTTAAATGTTCACCTATGGATTTATACTAATTTGAAACCTTTCTCGTGTAAGATATGTAATCAAAAAATTTTCTAACAAATCTCATTCAAACAGATACCTGCGAATCCATACTAAAGAGAAAACTTTCTGTTGTGAGGTGTATAACAAAGTGTTTTATAAAAAACCTTGTCTAAACTGACAAATGCAAATCCATAGTAAAGTGAAACCTTTCTCGTGCAAAGTGTGTAACAAATGCCTTATTCGAAAATGTGATTTAATTAAACAACTGCAATTTCATAATAAAGAGAAACATTTCTCTAGTTAAGTATGTGATAAAAGATTTTCGCTGAAATGTGTTTTAAATACAATCCTCGGTGCTTCCATTAAGCAAAACTCTGTTTGTGAGATGTTTTAACAAAGGATATTTTCATGAATCTGTTTTAAATAGCCATATTTCACTTCATATTAAAGTGTGTTCTCTAACATATTTCACTTGCATTTTTAAAATCTATTTTGTTTTTTGTAAAGAAAGCGTTAGAGTATGTTTCAGTTTTTAAAAATCCATTTAAACATATGTTGTCATTTAAGGAAAAAAAATCAAGTCTGTACGGCATTATTTTCTATAACCCTTTATGTCTCAAATTGTGAAGTAATTAAAATTTCATCTTCTAAATTTTTTTCCTGAATTTTTTAAAATTTATTAAAAGATTTACACAATCAATTAATAAATTATAGAAGAGATATTATCAATTATAATTATATAACAATATATTTACTTATTATGATTTTACAGAAGAGTTACAGTGAATTTTTAATTTGAAACATTCTGATTTAATTTTTTACATGGAATATTTTAAAATTATTTTATAAAATTAGGAAATTTAGAAGCCTAATTACCTTGCAATAGAAATAGAATTGTCAAAATTATTCACAGTCTATTGTTTCTAGATTTTGCAAAGATTTTTAAGTACGAAATATGCTGACAAACAGTTTGACTGAATGATTACAGTTGATGTGTACAGAGGTAATGCAAATCCTAAATAATCATATACTATGTACATTTCAATACTTAAAATAAATTTTGGAAAAAATGTCTAGGCATATGTATATGTTATTTTTCTTGTGTAATAGTTATCCCATAGATAAGTATCTTGAATGCCTATTGAAACTTGAAGATGTGTGGATCAATTTTGTGAAAATATTTTTGGGTTATTGATAGCCAAAACTTATAGAAAAGATGAAAAAAAATATTCAAGATTTAAAGAAAGGAATAAAAAAATTTCTTTCGTTTTTTTCACATCCCTGTAATGAGGTTAAAAATATATGAAATATATAACTATTTAATAAAATTTATAGCTTTAGTAAAATAATGTTTTTTAAACATAGTTAAAATAGTGATTTTAATATAAATTATTATATAATTAAAAAAAAATAATTACAAATAAAAAGATTCTTTTTATTCACTCATTTCTTGTCTTTACATAGTCTTATTTAATACAATTATTATTTATTATGCATATATTTTTTAAATTTCTGCCTTGTATTTTATTTTTCAGAAATTTTTTGTAGTATTTTATTATCACCAGCATGTAATTTGTATATTGGTATGTTTTTAATAAAATAGTTTAACATTACATTATACTGACATTTACCTTCAATTATTTGTGTTTTTTCTCTTTCTGATATTTCTAATCAGACAAAATTAATTATATTTTTCTAATAGCTTGATATATATATATATATATATATATATATATATATATATATATATATATATATATATATGTGTGTGTGTGTGTGTGTGTGTGTGTGTGTGTGTGTGTGTGTGTGCGTGTGTGTGTGTTAGTGCAAATTAGTTTTATGGTTTTTCTTTTTAAAATTTTAGAAATATTGTTATTTCTGCTTTATTAAATGTAATTATTTAATATTTTCAATTTAGAAATTTTGAACCCGTGACTCGCCATGTTATTTTTTTTCTTTTTTCTAATGTAAAAAGCAAAGACTTTTCAATGGCATTTAAAGTATTTTATTATGTCAATTCCAAAGCTGCCAACTTTAGTCTTTTTTATTGCAGTAAATATACCTGTTTTAAACCAAAAAAAATCCATTTAATAAAAAAGATTTTTGTTTCATGGTATAAAATTTCAGTTAATTAAATTTCTGGTTTAATGATTTTTAATTTTCAAAAAAGATTAAAATTCGGTAGCAGTGGCAATTTATTCTTTTCTTAAGATAAAAAATGAGCAAATGGCAAGCTAAAGTATCATTCTGTATATATATTTTTTTCTTCTTCTTCAATTCAAATGCCTCTAAAGAAAATCCGTTCACGGATAGTATTCCTGTAACGTCCCAGTAGGAATCACATGATGTAAAAATAACAGCTAGAGCACTTGTTTACCATAGTGTGTCATTTGATACTGCATAATTACATGTAAAAGTACCCGTAAAATACTGCAATTTAAATTTGTACGAATTATTTTAAATTATTACTTATTATATATATATATTAAGTTCATAGATACTTATTAATTAAAGATAAAAAAAAGTATTCGTTAAATAGAGTAAAGACCTCATCTATCTATGCCTGTCCCTGAAAAGTTCGAAAACTTTATACAAAATAACATATAGGCATAAACTTTCTAAACAAAATGCTTTTCATTTCCTCGGTTTTGAATGTTATTCCTAAGCAGACGAATTTTTGTAATCTCGAACGCTAAAGATTAATACTCCTTATTTTATGTCGTAATAAACTAACTTTATAAGACTGATATAGTAGTGGCGCTTTATGTTAATAAATCCCAATTGCAATTATCTATTTGCTCATATGCCATTGTGGTACTGTACGTTACATGCTTGGTCTAGCATCTTTTGCTTTGTTCAGTTATATGTAATCTGAGCGATAATACTGAAAACATACATTTAATCACTTGCGATAAGTAGAGAAAATCAGATATTACCTTTAATTGGTCATATTTTGCGATAAACTGAAATGATAAAATAAGCATATTGAATCGTATAATTACAAAATTTTATAAATAAATTCGTATGCACTGTTTTTAAAAAAAGAAAGCAAGCCGTGCATGGATATAAAATTGGAAGTACGCAATACGTTAACAGTAATGCAGAAAATAGGACACTAAATTATCTTATACTGGAATTTTAATTCTTTGAAATAATGTCAAGAGCATAAACAGACGTTCGGCCTCGATTTGAGTAACTCTATACTAAAAAATATGTTGAAAGAGAATAATAGCTTGTATTTTATATGGTGCGAGATTTCTCTGAATAGTTTATATTGTTGAATATTTATTTTCCATGGATGCAATGAGGCTGTCGATAAGAGTTAACGAATTCTTTTTTTAGAATTCGTTTTTAACAAGTATTTACATCTTATAAGTTACTGCAATGCCAAAGTTATAGTTTCTAGCACCCATCAGTATCCCAGATATTGCAGAAATCCAAATAAATCGTAGTTTAAAATCTTTCTAGAAAGTTTGATGTTTATTTGCTAAATTAAACTTTCGAGTCTTTTAGAAATCGTTGATAATGAGCATTTTATATCGTAAAAGTAAAAATTGCAACGAATTTCAAGTTTTTAGTTCAATCAATATCAGAGAAATCGCAATTTGAGAACATTTTTTGCTTCTGCATTAATGGAGGTCGTTGTACCGACATAAAAGATAGTGTGTATATGTAAAAAAGATGGTTGTCATTTTTTGCCCCCATTGCTTTTTAAATCGGTTACATATTTTCAATGATAACACCTCAAAAACACACGGACATTACTGTTTTATAAGATTAGCACAGAAGAAAATAATCAGAAGCCTTTTATCTCTCCCCAATACATCCACATAATTTATTTAATTACTTTTAGCAGCGGCATTTTTAAATATACATAGACCAGTATAATATTTCTTCATTTTTTTCATAGAAATTTTTATTATTCGGCTAAAAATTCTCTTTCTTAAACCAGAGTTGCGTCAAACTTTTTTTAAAAGTCCATATGGCAGCGAAGTATTGTGAAGAATATGAAATGCATGGTAATAAGGCACTTAGCCGGGCGCAGTTGATAAATCGCCAAATATTGTTCATTTCACCCTCTCTCGAAATGCATTATTTTCATATAAAATACACATTAAATACATTTAAAAAACACGATTTTGACTCATCTGATTTAAAATACAAATAAATAAATTAGAAAAAGAGATAATAGCATGAGTCAAAAAAGTAATTTCGACATGAAATAATTGTTTTTAAGTTAAACATGTGGAAAAAAGTTGCTTTTGACGATAAAACACAGTCTTGGTTAAATTTGAATTCGGCTAAAAAACATACCGAGATTAATTTAAGTGTTATAGGAATATCCTGTAATTTGATTTTTGATCAATGTCTTATTTTAAAAAGCGACGCTTAATACGAATTTAATTTCATTGTTCTAACTTTTTGGAAGGAGAGGGACGGGCGAGATTGAATATATATACATTTGACATAAAACTTTTATTTTTATAACTGTTGCTTGCATGAATAATCATTCGTTATCAACTTTCACTCGAAACATATATAAAATATCGTTTGGTTGTTCCCTCAAAGTCAATTTCATATTACCATTGTTACTCTACACATATATTTCATTTATAACAAATTCTTTGTTGCCATTACTCTAGATTAACGCCTATCTTGCCTGTGTACCATTTTTGTATACAAAAATAAGTTCTAAGATGTTCCATTTCGCATACCACGTACCAAGTGCAACATTTATACTTTTGTGGTAATGAATTGCCAATATTTTTTTCAAATCCTATTTATTTCATTAAAACTATAACCTTTCATTCACTTGATTTAAAATACATGATTCTAAACTAATTCCATGATCCTTTTGCTTCTCGGTTTTTTTAACCGTTTAGAAAATGGTTGGGTTTTTTTGTTTTTTCTTTTGGTCGAGAATAGACCTTCCTTGTGTGTCCGCATTTCCTTTTGTCTTATAATTGGTCGAGGAATAATAATGGTCAATCCATGGCGTACGTAATATATGACTCTGCTGTTATGTAAGCCAACTTCTAATCACTATAAATGTGGTATTTATACAGATTTTTATTAACGCAATGGGAAACTTTTTTTGGGGGGCGGGGGCAATGGATGCCTGCATTTTATTTATTTTTATTTTTTTCTTTAAATTTTTTTTTTCATTTAGAAGAGTTTTTATTTGAATAGGAAATCGAAATTTTGGTGTTAATAAAAAAGAAAGTAAAAAAAGTTACAAAATGGGTGGACGCAAATTATCAGAAATTGAAAAAATCGAGTCCCGAAAACCGAAAATGATGTCGTATAAAGAATTATCTGTTAAAGAAAAAATATATAAAAGTGTGATTATTAAGCCTTCCGATTACGAAATGTGCGACGTTTTATGAAAAATCAAATGTTAAACCGATTAATTGTAAAAAAAAAACAAATTTTTTTAAAAATATGTATACAATTTATTTAGAAGCTTAGATTTTAGTCTTTGAAAAAAATACTTTCCAAACGATAGTTATACTTTGTTAAAATGTATTTTTTAAACTCTCGTTTACACAACGAGGTATCTAACAGCCGCCAAAATGGCGTTTATTTGGGCGACGTGGTTACCACGAAAATGTTATTATAAACTGTTTTGTTCTACAACTATTATCATTTATTGAGAGGTATTTCCATTCTAAAATAATAGAAATTATTTTGTTCATCGCTTTATTTTAATTTCATTTTGAAATAAAAAATAACGTGCTATCTTAGCATGCTGTATGTATCTGGTAATTAAAAACGATGTTTTCGCCAAGTTGGCATGAAGAATCTCGCCAAATACGGTGCTTATATAGCATTTTTTAAAACATTTTATTATATATAATAATATTATTGTTTTTTATATGCCATTTACTTATTCTTATTTATAAAAAAATTAAAATGGCTTTTTTACGCAATATAAATTGTTCAAATATTTAAAAACTTGCTTGGTTATATAAAGCAATGAGCGGGTTGCTAAAAAATTTTATTTGTCTAGCGAAGCACATTTTTTTTTTTTTTTTTTTTTTTTTTTTTTACATTGCCAAGGCCCTTGTACTGAAAAAGTACCAATTCAATAAAAAATTCTAAAAATAAATAAATAAAAATACATTTTTTTACAAATTTAATTTAAATACTTAAAAAAATAAATAAACATGTACTTCTTTTTAAACTTGTTTTCATTTAAATTTAAAAAAAATTGTATAAAATATAAATGTTTTAAAAAGCAGTAAAAATACAGAAGTCTTGAAAAAACTCTTCAATGCAGGAAGTTTAAATTAAACTGCTGTGAGTTTCAATTATTGAAGATAAATGGATTTCAGTAGGAATTTCGGCAAATTAATCAATTATTGCCACGTTGGCTTCATGTATTGCAACTTAAGTTTGTCGCCAAATTTGGCGACAAACTTAAGTTTTGCCGTGCTGACTGAAATTTGCCGGTATTTCCCGAAATTGACTAAAATTGGATGCTGTTGTGGTAACTCTGTCATGAGTATTTTTCAACAAATACTTATTGTTGAACCTACTGCTGATTTCTCCATAGGAAATAAAATGTAATAATTAATCCCTTCGGGACGAGCGACTGGTATATATGCCATTTGAGGTGCTCAGAATGCTTTATTATTCCCACTAGTTATTTTTTATTACAAAACTAGCAGGCTACGCTGGTCTTTTTTTTTTTTTTTTTCAAAACAAACCTTGAATCAAACGAAATTGGTGAATATGGCGTACTTTAAGGAAGTATGGATTCCTAACTGTAATGTACTTTCCGATTTCAGGAACCGATGTAAATGCTGCATTTGAGTTATTTGAGTCATCATATGAGTCTTTATAACTCACATTTGACTTATATGAATCATCATATGGATCGTCATAACTCATATTTTAGTTATATAAGTTTATCTTCTAGATTCGTCTGGCATAACTCAGTTGGCGGAATATTGGCAGCTTCAGCCAATATGGCCTAGGTTCGATTTCTTGCCCGGACAACTTTCGCCCAATATGAAAATCACAATTAATATGAATTATTCACGCGAATGAATAATTGTGTTACAATTACTCTAATGTAAAATTTGTGTTATTATGCACCAACTATTTAAGTTCACTGCAGTAAGACATAGTTAGAAAATGAAGTCGTTTTGACAACAGGAATCCAAATATTCTTTTGTCACTACAGTAGTGAAATTTAATGCATTACAATGATTGCAGAGATTGTACGTTGCATCGAAATAGTATTCTAGTGATTTATTCTGATTTGTTAACTTTTCAATTCCAGGCCTCTCAGCTTTGTACCATGTATGATTCTGGTAGTTTAAATGCCATCTTACTCTACGTTCTGCAATTTTTCGTAAAACGCAAGTCTGCCACAATTTTCATATCTCGATTCTAGCAGAAAAAAGGCACTTAAAACTTAATAACAATAAATAAGACTGTAGTTTCCATAGTCAGTTAAAATGCAGCACTCTTTTTATTAGCACTTTCCAACAAAGTTGAAAAGTGCTTATGCATTCGGTTTGTCTGGCCGTCTGTCCTCGCTCTAACTCTCGTAAATATACTGCTATGAAATTTTTTGACGTTATTTAGGTTTACCCTAGCACGAACCCTATTGAAAATGAAATTTTTACCATAATTAATTTATTTACAGGAACAGTTAAAAGTTTTCCATTACATTACTATGGGAAAAAATCGTTTCAAATGAATTTTAATGTTTATAACACCTTCAAAAGTTTGAAAAGTGCTTATGCATTCGGTTTGTCTGTCCGTCTGTCCGCGCTCTAACACCTGTAAATATACTCGAAATGCCCTGAAATTTTTGTATGTTATTAACGATTACCCTAGCACGAACCCTATTGAAAATGAAGTTTCTACCATGATTAGTTCATTTACAGGGAGAGTCAAAAATTTCCCATTACATTATGGCCTATGCGGAAAAATCGTTTCAAAGACGTTTTAAAGATGTTACACCCTATAAAACATACTAAAATTTACATGCATTTAATAGGTGGACTAAAATATGCATTCTATAAAATATGCGGTGAAAATATAGCTACTATTCCTTTGCAGGCCCACACAAAAGAATTCCATTGGATAATGGTAAAAAGGGGGAATAGTGTGCGACATTTTAAAAATACATCACACTGTTTCATGCATAACAAAATTGATGTATGTCACTGAGGCTGAATATAAATTATACGATACTGTCTTGCATAATATGAAGTACGTTGCATTTACAGGGACACACAAAAGATTTCAAATAGTATATTCCTTCCGGCTGACTGTATATGCTTTCGATGTTGTCTGATGGATGGCTGTAATACATTTTAATTATGATATACGCATTTAAGTTTCACTAAATCTTTGTACATTATAAGGATGTGTATAAATGTTATAGTTGATGTACAGGGCTATCCAAAAGAGCTCGCCAACGTTACTGAGTATGAGCGTACATTACTTAAAGGTGGTTCTTAAATAAGGTATACATTTTTACGTTGAACTGCATTCAATTTAAAAAGAAATGTTTGCAGAATATAGATAAAATGTTATACAGGGCCACGCAAAGAATTGTGTACATGGACATTAGGGTGGAGCGAAAAAAATTATTTTTTAAAAATCAAAAACGGGTAGGTGCCAAAAGTTACCTTTATACTAGTACATCAACTGTGTGAAATTTTACCGCTGAAAAAAAATGGCTTGAGTCTGCGCTTTTGCTCCAAAAATCGAAATTTTGGGTAAAATTTGTCATTTTTTGACATTTTTTCAAAAACATTACAAATTTCCCACAGAGCTGGTTATTATTTAAAAGTGTTACTTAAACCTTTATATTTATCTGCTTAACATATTTAAACTATAAAACAATACCTTTATTCCGTATAGCTGGAGCAAAACAGACAACTTTTGGTAAGAAAACGGCATTGCCATTCTATTGGGACATACAATGAATTGTTGTTTATAATACAGCTCTTCTTTTCCAAATTACATTGGACATACATTGTAGAGGTAGTTATATTTCATAATCCACCCGCCCCAAATATTCAATCATCTTAGTACAGTGTTTTATTTATATACTGATTTGTGATTTTCTTTATCAAAATTTGGCATGTTTTCGATGCATCCGCCTAGTTTATCTGTTATTTGTATCCACATGCCGCTGTGACTATCTTAATGTATATTTTTACAGCTTATACGAAAAATGACAAGCAGAGTAATGTGTGGGAAGATTATTAAAGGGATCTATTCGGCCATCTATTATCTTTATCAAACTTACATCCAGTTGATGAAAGTGATTGGAAGTTCTGTTACCACAACATTTTTTCAGTCAATTATATTTTTTTTTACGTAATGACCTGCTTCAAAGATGATTTCAGGTATTTCAACTATAAGTATGCCATCATTTATTCTGCTTTTGCATTTTTTATATGTTAAGAAGCGAGCTGTTTAATGTGATTTCTGGTGATCGTCAGAGAGAATTGCAATGGGAATTCGTCCTGCACGTGCAGAGCAACTGTTGTTGTAAATAACCTTTTTTTTGCATTAGTTTTATGTCGTTTTCTAAGTGTTTTCGTAGCCAGGCAATTTCTCATTAACTTTTAGATCCACATTTTATAAGTGAACAACATTTGATGGTGAACTGTCCTGGGCATAAACTTATAATGCATTGTACTTTTTGAGAGAATGTACAGATTCTAATCGACTATAAGTACTCATTTAAATTTAGGAGAATTCTATTTGTCGCTGTGAACCATTTTGCATTGGCTAAGCTTAGAATTGTGTATAATAATGGATCATATTGCTGCTTGAACTCCAGTGAATTTCCTCTGCGTCAATTATTAGAGAAGTCGGTGTAAAACGTTATAATCTACATAGAGCGGGCGGCGGCGGCACAAATGACTACGTCATCGAATTACGGGATGAAATCATGATGTAGGACAAGATTATTGGGTGTAGATTAAGGAATGACTGGTCTGCCTCGTCATTTCTTGGTACGATATGAGTAACAGCGAGCGCCAAATCGCAATTTTGGCGTCACTTTCACGTCATCGAGTTACGGGATGAAATTGGTTCCCAATTAAAGCTAAAATAAAGAATTTTAAGAATATTTCGGTCTGCCTGCGCATATCCTGGTACAAACCCTCGGCAGACTGAAATTTATAACAAAAAATGACTTTATATTGTAAAATTCAATGTGAGCATTTTATCGAGTTACGGGATAAAATCATGATGTAAGACAAGATTATTGGGTGTAGATTAAGGAATGACTGGTCTGCCTCGTCATTCCGGAAAAATTAGACAAATAAAAAATATTGAAACTCGGGTAGTGGGTGGGCGGGGCTCTGAAGCTAGCGATTTCTCTTACTATCATCCCAAATATGTATGTCTCGGACGGCGGTTGGGGGTGGGTGAGTGGGTCAACCGTCGCGTTGAGCGACCAATTTTCGTCGACGATCCCTACCTACGACCCAAACAGACCTAGTCTCTTGCACGACAGCGCTGTCACCGGTAGGCGACCACGGATAGCGGCAAAACTCTTTACTTACAACCCGAATAGCCTTGCACTCTTAATAATAATAAAAAAATTAAGTGGAATTGAAACCGGACAAATTTAACAGAAAAATTAGACAAATTAAAGATATTGAAACTCGGTTTGTGGGTGGGCGGGACTCTGAAGCAGGCGATTTCTCTTGCCTTCATCCCGAATATATGTGTACCAGGATATGCGCAGGCAGACCGAAATATTCTTAAAATACTCTATTTTAGCTTTAATTTGGCACTAATTTCATCCCGTAACTCGATGACGTAAAAGTGACGCCAAAATGGCGATTTGGCGCCCACTGTTACTCATATCGTACCAAGAAATGACGAGGCAGAATAGTCATTCCTTAATCTACACCCAGTAGTCTTGTCCTACATCATGATTTCATCCCGTAACTCGATGACGTAGTCATGTTGAATTTTACATTATACCGTCATTTTTTGTTATAAATTTCAGTCTGCCGAGGGTTTGTACCAGGATATGCCCAGGCAGAACGAAATATACTTAAAATACTTTATTTTAGCTTTAATTTGGCACCAATTTCATCCCGTAACTCGATGACGTGAAAGTGGCGCCAAAATTGCGAGTTGGCGCCCGCTGTTACTTATATCGTACCAAGAAATGACGAGGCAGACCAGTCATTCCTTAATCTACACCCATTAATCTTGTCCTACATCAGGATTTCATCCCGTAACTCGATGAACTAGTCATGTTGATTTTTACATTATAATGTCATTTTTTGTTATAAATTTCAGTCTGCCGAGGGTTTGTACCAGTATATGCTTAGGCAAACCAAAATATTCTTAAAATACTCTATTTTAGCTTTAATTTGGCACCAATTTCATCCCGTAACTCGATGACGTGAAAGTGACGCCAAAATGGCGAGTTGGCGCCCGCTGTTACTCATATGGTACCAAGAAAGGACGAGGCAGACTAGTCATTCCTTAATCTACACCCAATAATCTTGTCCTACATCATGATTTCATCCCGTAACTCGATGACTTAGTTATGTTGATTTTTACATTATAACGTCATTTTTTGTTATAAATTTCAGTCTGCCGAGGGTTTGTACAAGGATATGCGCAGGCAGACCGAAATATTCTTAAAATACTCTATTTTAGCTTTAATTTGGCACCAATTTCATCCCGTAACTCGATGACGTGAAAGTGACGCAAAAATGGCGAGTTGGCGCCCGCTGTTACTCATATCGTACCAAGAAATGACGAGGCAGACCAGTCATTCCTTAAACTACACCTAATAATCTTGTCCTACATCATGATTTCATCCCGTAACTCGATGACGTAGTCATTCGTGTCGCCGCCGCCCGGTCTAACATGGATTCACTGGATCTATAAGAAAATCTTTGCCTGCGTACTATTCACTTCCTATTGCAATTTTTTATAAAATAGATAATAATTTTGAAAAAATATTTTCTCAAATTAAGTAAAAGGTACTCAGAACAGACTAGAAATTTCTGTCGGAGATTGCAAAGCTAATTCATAAGGAAAGCTATTTCTCAGAAGAAATGGGGAATAGGAATTTAGAAAACATCTCGCACAAAAAAAAAAAAACAGCTCATAAAGCGAATAAAATTTTCCGCTTTATATAAGCACATATTGGCAATCAGAGTTTATAGATTCACTCACGAAATATATAATCAAAGTTTATACCGCGGGATATTTTATACCAAATGTGATACACACCTAAAGAATAGGTCTAAAAACTTATTAGAAATTACTCGAATACGAAACAACACAGGAAACGACAAACAAATACTAAAACTTCTTTCGAAATATTGTTGCTTTACACGCAAATTTTGTTTGCAATCCTCTGTCACGATCGTCATAATATTAAACTGCTAGCTTCTCAAAATATATTCAATGTAATAGGTACAGTAAATAATGACATACTAGAAATTGAATTCATACAATCAATTTTTAGGCATATCATTATATATATAATGTAATTGATTGAAAAAATGTTGTGGTAACAGAACTTCCAATCATAATGTATTAATTGTATGAAAATTTAATGAAGACAATAGACTGCTGAATAGGTTCAATAAACAACATACCTAATACATTACTCAGCTTCCTCTTCTGTTATACAAGGTGTAAAATTTTATACGTGCAGCAGGTCACACCAGTAGCATCCAATGTCAGTGAAAACAAAAAAAAAAGGTAAACTACTTTGATACATAGAAAACTCATGCCCTTCTTCGGGAAAAAAATAACAATTCAATACATAAATAAAACACTGGGCCTAGATTGTTAGGTGGCTAAGACGGGTGGAATATTAAATGCAGCAACATCTATGAGTTATATACAGAATAGTTTTGAAAGCAGATAGGTAAGAAATGCATTCAAAACAACATTTCATTGTATGCTCCAATAGAGAGGAAACGCTGGTTTTTACAAAAAGTTGTCAGATTTGCTCCAGCTATACAGAATAAAGATATTGTTTTATAGTTTAAATATGTTAAGCAGATAAATATAAAGGTTTAAGTAACACTTTTAAATAATAACCAGCTCTGTAGGAATTTTTTAATTTTTTTGAAAAAATGTCAAAAAATGACAAATTTTACCGAAAATTTCGATTTTTGGAGCAAAAGCGCAGACCCAAGCCATTATTTTTTCAGCGGTGAAATTTCACTTAGTTGATGTACTAGTATAAAGGCAACTTTTGGCACCTACCCGTTTTTGATTTTTAAAAAATAATTTTTTTCGCCCCACCTTAATGGACATCTATGAATGATAATTTATAACAATGTGATTTCAGTTGTTTTAAGAGTGTTTTAGTTTAAAATGAATTTTAGTTTCTTACTGACGTGTAATAAAAGTACAAGGTAAACTAAACGGCTGAACAAAAGTTTTCAAGTATGTTTCCCATTTAATAGTGCAAATGGCTCAAAAAGAAATTTTAAGTTTTTTTCCTGCTAAATTAAATTTTCCCATTTTATAATATGTATATCAACTGACAGATCAAATACAGTGCTGTTCAAAAGTATTGGAATACATATTTGGCTATATATCCTTATTTCCCTAAATAACGAAGTTTTGCTAAAGATTTCATGAAGTGTTGGAAAGTGCATCAAAATCTATGCTTAACGCATGATCTTTCTTACTTGTTTAAAACGTCACGAAAAGCTTTCTTAAAAAGAAAAAGAAAGCTTGTTTTAATTCATGAAATCCTTAGAAAATTTATTCACTTTTGATAAAGTTATTTTTTTTTTATGGAAGCGTATAAAACATTTTTCTACGTCGTACAGCTATAGAGCTACAGAGAGATTTTAAAATTTTGTGAATCTGATTTTTAAAGATCCCTTTTTACCTTAAAAATAAAAAAAATTAAGGTTTTCATGAATTGAAAGAAGGATTGAAATGCAAAGTTGCACTTTATGTATGTAGTAGATGTTGATATTATTTTCTGTAAAAAATTCATCATGAAGGACTCGCTACAAACAAAAACAATGCTTTTAACATAGTATTTAATTTTTAATCCATAATTTTTCAATTATAAAAGATTCACCCGAAATTCTTTGAACAACTAACTAATGAAAATGGAAAATTTCGCTGTAATCTGAGAAAAAGAAATGATACAAACAAATAAACAGATGATATAAGCTTCATTTCAGTACGCCTTTTTATATCGCGAGGTTTATGCTAAAAACATTAATGTGTAATTGCATAAATATCCACAAAAATAATCTAAAATTCCGAATTCCAGAAAGTAAAATAAAACTAAAAAAACGTAAGAAAAATATAAAAAAAGGGCGTGGGAAAATCGTATATTTTTTTAACTCGTTTAAAAGTTTAAAAATGTTGAGTAAGAATATTAAGGTATGTCGTCGCAAAGATTAAAGATATTTATTGCTCCACTATACATTGCTCCACTATACATTTTCTCCACTTAAGCGCAAAAAAGCAAATTTAATACCAAAAATCATACGAATATTCGAATTTCAAATAACCACCGAAGTTTCTGAACTTATGGCCAGATTCATTACTGCACAGAATGTGCTTTGTGAAAATTGATTAATTGAAAAATCGCAAATTTATTAAATAATCTCTTAATACGTAATCGGGAAGTTATTTGTAAAAAGATTCACCTAGAAGAATTATCTTCAATCATGAAAAATATTGATAGATGAAATTATGAAACGATCTAATTTATACTATATGCCAGTCGGAAGGAGTCTCAATTATGGAAGATTAGTCAAAAATTCTCATAGCACCTATCAGAAAAATGGCATGCACACGCAGTTATACTAAAAGGTAATGATGTAAAGTATAAAAATTTATTTCATGGTGAAAATTCTTTTAAAAATGAGCTATTACATAAACTTCCGTAAGAATAATTCTAAATTATTTTAATACATTTTTTAATCATAATTTCTCTATTATAACTAAAAGTTTTTCCATAATGCTGATATTTTTTTATTAGTCATACAGTCATTTCATTTCACCAATAATACATTCATATTTCGCCTTTAAGATGATAATCTTCAATTTCTAAGTTTTAAAGCATCTAATATTTATGTAATTGGCGATATGTTAAAAAAATTAAATATAATAAAGGTTAATACTTGTTTGCAGTGGCGTAGCTACGGGGGGAAAGGGGGGCGCCCGCCCCGGGCGCCGATGCTAAGGGGCGCCAAATTGAGAGAGGGTTAAACCGAAATTATGTTACATATTTTTAAAATAGACAAAAATTGTTGACTTTTAATTTTTTATGTGTGTTAATGTATTCTTTAGTAAAATATTTTGTCACGTCCAATTAATGAAGAAAGGAAAAGTTTATGTAAATATTTCTAGGGATGGCTCAACACAATCGGAAACGAAGATAATTATGTTTCTGAATTGAGACGCAAAATTATTAAATAGGGGCGCCGAATTCAGAGGAGCTTTAAACCGAAATTATTTCATATATTTTGAAAAGGAATAATAATTCTTGTCTTCCTTTGTGTGTTTGTGTGTGAATATTTCGAAGAAATTCGGTGAAGGTGGAAGGAATGGCAAAATTCATATTTGTTAATCGCTGATGGAGGCTTTTAACTGTCTGGCTGAAGTAAATAAATCAAAAAGCTGATTGGAAACTTGAAATAACATTTCTGGTATCAAGAACACTTTCCATTTGTAGCCAGCTGATCCATCCGTCGATTTTTCGAAATGAATTGCGAATGATTAAAACCTCTATTCAAATTTAAATTTAAAGAAATCTTTCAAAATGAACCTGTGGGACGGGTCTCCAGTGTCTTCGGCAGGTGTGCTACGCAGAGAAAAAAAAAACCAACCATTAAAAACATGCATTCAAATTTATTTCTATCAAAATGAATCTCCGGAATGGATGTGCGCTGCCTATGTCACCGTGTAGAAGGCGCACTTTACACTTGCAAGAACATCAAATAGGTCCCATGAAATCTCAGATAAAAATGCCCCTGGTGGTGGAAGACAGAACTAAAACCTGTAAGACAATCGAAAACCAAGCTGAATGAAAAAAACTCAGTGGAAATTAGGTCCATAAAACCCAAGACAAGAATACGTCATCTTCACATGAAGATGGGGCTAAAAATTTCAAGAAATTCGTAAGCTAATTTTCAAGAATCAATACCTGTTGAAATCTATATTTTAGAATCCGACAAAAAAGGGGCTTAAAAGTTCGGCAGTCATCATATTTTAAAATGTAAATAAAAAGAAGAAACTGTTGTGGAAAAACTCTTAACTCCTATCACTTCACTCTGTTTACAGAACACACTAGTAATTTTCAATTAAATTGATATAATACTTTTAAATTATGATTTTAGCATTCGATAACTTTTGATAATTAAGTTGTATATTATATAATCTTTGTTATAGTCTACATTTTATATAATCTTTTATCAATCGATTTTGGAAAACTAGTGGAGTATTCGTACGGAAAAAATATATTTTTAGTTCTGTTTTTATTGAATGTTCGTTTCTGTATATTTCTCTCGTACGCAGGTCTGCCAGATACGATTATTTTTTTTATTCTAATTGGCACCACTTTCCCAAAACAGAAATTCTTACGCACACTTTAATAGCATTTACAATAGAAATAAACGTCAATATTTATATTAGAAAAATACTTGTGCTAACAGAATACAAAAAAAGTCGACTGTGGCATATGGGGTCTCTCTCTTTTGTATACTGTCGCCGTCAATTAAAAAGGAAAAAAAGTTACCGAGCGATTTTCAAAAAAATATATATATAATTTTTTGTAATTATATATATGTGCTTTGAAATTTTCAAATTGAAATCTTAATTAGTTTTTTTTCTTTTTTCGCTGATAAGTGAAACATTTTAATTTTTTTCGACTGGGAAATCAAATTTAGATGACTGCGCGATTTTTGCCATTTTGCGGGAAAAAATCGCATTTTTGATGAATTTTTAATAGATGTTCTCGATTATAAGAAAAAAGAAAATAAAAATTTTGAGTCTTACATGCATTAGAATAGGATCTCCCTTATACTACCCTCATCTAAAATTTCAGAGTTGTATGTGTAGTAGATAGTTTTAGTCCTCTCCGTCATACACACAGACACACGATTGGTTTTCACGCTGATTTTTGCTGTTCTTAACATTCCCTATAAATACTAGTACACCGAACCCGGGGTTCCCGGGTCACAGAGTAAAGGTGAAAAACTTTTTTAAAAATTAAAATTGAAAAGTCTAATAAATTTTTCCTACGTAATATGCTTTTTAAACTGCCAACTAATTCCAAACAGCAATTTTATATGAAAAATATTAATTATGTTATCATATAAAGCTTTAAAAATTATCGGCACTTCCGTATTATACGCATGATAGAATTTATTAGCCAAAGATCTTGCCAAAGAATAAAATTGCATTATTTCAGTTTATAAAATCAACTAAGAAAATATGATACACAGATATTCTTTAAAATACATTTTTGTAAAGATTAATTGATGTATTTTTTTGTAAATTAAGTTTGCAACGAACTAAAAGTTATTAAATTGATAGAAAAAAAACGAAATAAAACCAACAACATTCACCGGGTTTTATAGCCGACGATATTTTGACATAACACGTTTTTAATTACTATTTTTTTCGTTTGCTATGAAAAAATGGCAACTAAAATATACAGTGATCTGTTATTTTTCACGTAGGAAAGAGATAAACGGAGGTGAAGTATGCAATTAAAACTGTTTCATGGGCGTTGTTCTTCCAATTTAAGTCTCTTATTCGGGCCAAACAAAACAATCTCTAAGAACAGAGACCGAATCCTTTAACATCATTTTTTCTCTAAATGAAAAAAAAAATAATAATTATATTTTAGCATTCTAAAATAGCATTTCATTGTATTATGAATTAAAACTGTATTGCTAAAAGTTTTCCTTTTTTTTTGCGAAAGCACGTGGTTGTGTTTGATGCAATGCAGCGAATTTTAGAGATGATTTTTTAGCGTCACCTGCAGCCACCAAACTGCATCTCTATTCATCTTCTTTTTTTTTTTTTTACTCTATGGATATTTTTCCTTTTTTTCCCACACAAATGCGATACTTAAGTTGCCACCATTAGAGAAAATGAACTAAAAACTATAAAAAAATTAATATCTCAAAAACAAATTGAGATACAGTTTTCTAACAAACTGCATTTAAACGTGCATATTTTTCTGCATACGATGGTATAAATGTCGAAAACGTGCTATGTCTAGAAGTTTAAAATTTTACAATAGCGAAAATTGCAAAATTAAAATTTCATCGAAAAGTGTTGCCATTCAAAACATGACGTATGCGTTACGCACAGATACGTTTGGCCTTTATTATATAGATTTAAAATGAAAGCTTCTTTAAACCAAAGCAAAAAGTATTTAACTGAAAGAACAACAAGAGAAGGTATTTCTTCCATATTGGAAACTATTTTTCCGTCAAATTGTCATTGAGAAAACCAAATAACAGGGTTCCCAAATGGCCGCCAACTGAACATCAGAATTTTCATAGAGAAATTTTCTTTTTAGATTTTTCTTGGAAATTGTCAAGAAATCACTTTTAAAGGTGATTCTAGCGCAAACGTATCATGAAATTTTCTGTTAAAAAATACTGATGTTCAGTTCACGGACCATTTGGGAGCCCTGAAATATTGAAATGTGAGCGACCTACCCCAAATTTTTCCTACTTAAATCGTATATATAAAAAAAGAAGTAGGACTTTTCTGTCTTCCTAATACGACAACTACAAACGTCTGTTTTCGTCGTTTTAAAAGTTCAATTTATTTTACATATATTTAAATTCAGCGCATATACATTAGAGAAAACTACATCTATAAATGTAAATTATGGGAATGACTGAGAAATCAATGGAATAAAATAATTTGACTCGGGAACCTCTTTGGATCGAACTCTCGTCATTGCATCTTACAATCATCTCGGTGAATTCGATCGGAGGTCTTACGACTTATTCACACCAATTTCGGGGCCTACATGGTCGTAGGTTATACAGACTTATCAGAATTGCCAAATCTAAACTTTTTCGTTCCACTTCATGCAAATATGTTGAGGCTTGTAATATTTTCCAGTAGGGAGCGAAGATTGTCAATTTGGGTGTCAATTTGCGAGAAACGTTTAGTTTAATTGGTTAATTAGCTCTTGATTGACATATGGTCCAGATCCGCACAATTTCTGGAATCTGAAACATACAAAGATTTAGCCACAAACGAAAGAAAAATTGCCTAAACTTCAGTATTTTCCATCTAAGTTACTCTCTGATTTTACAGCTGAACATAATAAATGTCATGCTGAAAAACAAAATTCAAGGAGTAAAATGGATTTTGAGAAAAATAATTTATGGATTTTATTTTAAATTTTTGAATTTCAAAAGGATTTTAGTTTTTATCATTTTCATCTATAGAATATCTGTCTATGTATTGATATCTAATCATTGTCACCCGACTGAGAATGTGTTAAGGGTTTATTAAGATCTCAAACAAATTCGTTGGATATCTTGATTTACAAAAGAATTCAAGATCTTTTATTGTTTTCCTATCCATCTTTAAAAATGGATGCGTATAGCAATTTGAAATTCTAAGGTGCTGCAGTTTTCAATCAGGAGATTTTATCACCATAATCAGACGTATCATAACTTAGCAGTTTTAGTAAATGTGTTTTTTGCAAATTTATTATCTTCCATTACAGCTATTCCCATTCTGCTATTATCCCCTTCTTCCATCTACTATTCCCATTACAGAGCCAAATTACCGCACAAGCCTATAAGGCCATGGCGTTGGACTCCACTGTTCTTGGGGGCTCAAATTTAATAAAATGATTTTTTTAAGTCTTAAAATTGTAGTTTCCTCATTATTTTTTTAAAAACAAAAAAATATTTTGATTAAGTTTGAAATCGTATCGTAATATCTAATAATAATCCATTCCTTATCCTCTACAACCCCCCTCCCCCCCACAAAAAATGTATAGAAACTCCAAGGTCCCCTCAAACAGGTGCTGGGCCATGGGTCCCGCACAACCCTATAATCGGTTTCTGCATCCCACATGCTTGAAACAACATAAACATATCCGTGAGAGTACCGCTAAGTTTTTGAAACTTCCATTCAAATTCAATATTGATGAAAATTGGAAATCTTCAGAAATCCGGTTCTATGCATTTTAGTTTAATGTGAGTAAAATTAGCTGGATCCTTAAAAACAAGAAAAAGTTAAGATTTCTTTTCATCCCAGTACAAGTCAAAAATACTATTTTGTTTCTTCTTTCAAAAAAAAAAAAAAAAAAAAAAAAAAAACTGGGTTTTTTGGGGGGCGGCGGGGAGGGCGCAAAAAGGAATCCTGCCCCGGGCGCCAAAAAACGTAGCTACGCCACTGGTTTTTTGTATTTAACCAAATTAATGTTCTTTATTTTACTAAAAGAATGTTTGAAAATGTCATTCATATTTCCATTATGATGTCAGATTCATCATATTTTTGATTCTAAAAAAAAAGAAAAGAAAAAAACTATTTTAGTTTCATTTTTTACGTGAAAGTCTTTGAATTGAAAATTAATTCCTAAAGATAGTTATAATTATTATAATGACTTTTAAATTATTTACAACAATAAAGAAAAAATGTTAAATTTTTTGAGGAAAATTTATCTTGATTCTCAATGGGAAAAGCTAATTTTTGAATTATTAAAAAAATATTCGAATAATATAAATAAATATTAGCCAATTATATAAATAAATATTAGTCAGTCTCTGGTGGAATACTGCACGCATATGCAAAAGCATTTTATTATCTGTTTTGACTCTGATGTCAGCAGTGTTCTCGCTGACATTTGGCCAACATTAGTAATTTGGCTAATTAAAAATAAAAAACATTCCCCAAATGAAAAAAGTATTAGCCAAATAGATTCGCCGTGTAGCACAAAAAAAAAGAAAAAAAATATCCTTTAAGGGTGTTGTTAAATCACAAAGGGTAACTTTGTGACATATGCTTTAATTTATTTTTGCATGAAATGCATGAAAATAGCAGGTGTTGTTATTCAGAAGCTGTCTAACTGCACTCAATTTTCTGTTTAAAAAAAAACACAATAGATCTTTTATAAGTATTCTTCAAAGTTAACATTTTTGAGCACATTTCCCGACGAAAGCAGGAAAAGCGGGAGAAAAACGGGTGATCACGTGGATCAAAATAGGTTAAAACTGGATAGGTAATTTAATTATCATAAAATGAAAAAAATAAGTTCTATCGCTTCCATAGTTAGGCATTCCAATTTTATATCTTTCTATTAAAAAATGAATTTGTAAATGTGTCAAAACATTTTGCGCTAGTTGAGCGGAGTAGTTGAGAACAACCTTAACGCACTCCCTTTTTTCCCCCCAATATGTTCTAAAATAACCTAATTTTTTATAACTGCGACTACGATTGTTATTAATCTAATTTCAACTATCCGCTACAAATATTTTGAAAATATGTATATATGTATATGTATGAAAAAAGAAAGAAAAAAACAATAATTGAGCACTAGCAATTTGGCGAATCAAATCTCATGTTTACTCGCCAAATGAAGAATTTAGTCGCAATTTGGCGCATTGGCGAGCGACAGCGAGAACACTGGATGTCAGGCAAACATTTTCTTGCTTTAAACTTATACTATTATTAAAATAAAAAAATATTTTTTTTTTTTATTGGGCAAAAAGAGATAAAACATTGGGAAAAATAAAAAATTATAAGTTCTAAATTTTTTTACCATGTTAAATTAACATTAAGAAATAACATTTGAGAATAAGTATTGATCTGCCGCATAATACTTAAATATATGATTCCACTATTATTAGCATACTTCACAAATTTGAGATTGGAATAAAATATTTTCAATGGTTTATATTTCAAAGTGTTAAAAAAAATTCTAAAACGGTAGTTTCTAATTTTTTGGGCTTGCGGAGCCTTCTTTGGAAAGAATTTCTAAGGCGGAGAAATTCCTTAACCCCACAGAATCGTTAGATTTACAAATTGTTTTTTATGATTATAGAGCCGAGAAAATCTGCTGGATAAATGTTTAAACCAGTAGTTAGAAATATGGGGCGAAAATTCTCAATTTGGCCCTTTTCTTGATACAAAAATTCTGAATTTATACTAGAAATTTTGAACATCAAATTTTCTGTTACTTAACAAATTCAGAGTTTTATTTAATATTACTATTAGGCACAATAAATAAAAAATAAGGACTAAAAACCAATTTTTTTAAATTAAAATATAAGCCCTATATAATGAAGATATGTCCACCAAATGCAGCAAAAGTTTTAGTTAAATATTTGTAGTTTCTGAAAGTTTACAGCAATGAAAAAAACAAACGCTTCCTACCCGAGCGATGTTCGAGCAATATTGTTAAGGGATTAATAACAAAGAATAAAATATTCTGTCGGGATTTTCAGTATGAACTCAAATTACAGATCAAAGTGATAACCCTATCTGGGTCATGCATTGAATTATAGGTTACGTTAAATTATAATTAATTATGACGAAACCACACTCACAAAAAAAGTAAGTTGTACAGTTTTCGTTTGCTAAGAGAAATTTCTGTATAATCACAATAGGCGATTCACGAAAAAGCGTAGCCTCCAGTCGCCCATGAGTTCTATATAAAACGTTTCCACATGTCCCGCCCACCTGTAATAGAATCATGCGATTACAGATTCTTTTTTCATTCTTCTTTATATTTTAGTACTTCTAAACATGCAACGAAATTGAATCGCCTCTGAGCTTTCACCTTTTGAACCGTTTAAAAAAATACATTTAGAAGCAGAGTTACAGTTTTAGTGTTTAAGTGAGTGGGGCAAAATCTATAACCTGTATTGTTTGTTGCAACATCGTTCATTTTTTTATGTTTTATTCGAAATATTTAGCTATCTCTATATCATGAAACCCAATGTAATGCATAGTGCCAAACCGGTTTTTCTCTTCAAAAACTGGCATTGGAATTGACACCCCCTCCGAGAACAGTATATCGTCTGTGTGAATCCGAAGATTGATAGGCGAAAGCTCTCTTGCCCTCTCTTATCCCTTCTTGCCAACAAAAAGGGAAAATGACAATCCGTCTTTTTTTGGAGGGGGGAGGGGGGGGGAAGGGAGGCGTAAACAAAAAAATTCGATCAAAGTGCTATAAAAATAGCAATAAATATTGATTATTAGTAATATTTCAATAGTACATCAGACTTTTTTAATTACTCAGCTTTAATGCATATTTGTTAACATTTGTTTTATTAAAAAATCCTAATTTTGTTATGGTATACAAGCTGCAAAACCTGGTTTACCCAGAAGTATTGAAAATGCCAATAGTGTGTTTATTAGAACATAAATAAGACGAACTTTGCTCATCTAAACACTCCCATGTTGTAAATTATTTTTATCATTTTTTTCAAATTTGTGTAAAAAACACAATTTTCACCTTCCGTCCTAAAACGAGCATCTATACATATTAATTATAGTTTTGAAAGAAACTTTCTTTCACGATAGTTTTTGCTTCAAATTAGATATACGGTTAAAAACTTAGATCAGGAATGACTAGATACCGGATCCCTTTATTCTCTTCGGAGATTCTTGAAGCAGGGACCTCCGAGATTTAGCGAGATTTTCCTTGCCAAAAGGGTGTCTTTTTTGGCGATGATCCCTTCCTGGCAACTTTCTGCTTTAATTCTTATTATAAAATAACGTAACGCAGTCGAAAAAGGTGTCTGGTGGGATGGGCGGGAGAAACCGGTTTGGCGCGCATTCTCTCCACCATGACGTGATGGTGGGGAGGTAGTGATTGCTTCAAGAAAGGTTGCTATTTTTGAGTCCAATTATATGAGAAGTCAATGTTTAAAAACTAAACAGGGTATAAAGAATTTAACTAATTGGAAAAATTTACTAACAAACAGGATATACGGAATATTAAATTTATATTACAGAAGGTATTTATTGACAAAAAGTCTTTAGTCAAAAAGACTAAGCAAAAGGTAAAGCTGAACAAAAGTTTTGATTGTTAGTGTGAAGATAAATGGAACAAAACAAAATACACATTTTTAATTGGTAGAGCCTTATTTCTGATAGGGAAATGTGGTATCATAGCATAAAAATTTTAGGAAATGTCCAGAGCAATTAAAACAAAATTTTAAAGAGGAGTTGTTAAGTGATACAGGATGTTAAAAAATGCAACAACATACATTGCTTTAAAAATTAAGAACAATTATGTAAAACAGCATAGAAAATTTAAATAACTAAGAATTAATAAAAATAAAATAAACAGATTAAAGAAATTAAAGTTAAGTAAATAAAAAATAAAATTATGTGCAGAATATATACAAATATTAATTAAATCTAATGAGAGGTTTATTAAATGACAAAAGATGTTACAAATAAGAGTCGTTTTACTAGACAAAATTTTTTTATTATGAAAACCAGTATAGAAAATTTCAATATACAAACAACATAAACATATTAAACAATTAAAGGCTTAATATATATTGATGAGAGATATCAGTGTTAAATGAATCTAATAAGAGGCTTGAAATGACACAATATAAAAAAGATAATTTAAGAGACAAAGATTGTTTTATCATGAAAAAGATTAAAAATTAATACAAATAATATAAACAGATTATAGAAATCAAATTTATAAAAAGAAACTAGTTGGATGTGCCAATCCCAAAACTTTCTTCTATCTAATACGTACATTTTAATATTTAAAAAAAATAGTTGCTCATTTTAATGCTTTAATAATTTTAATTCAATACCATACCAACTTTGATTTTCATCTTAAATTTCTGCTTCAATCAATTAATCGGAGTAAAAACGAATTTCCGTCTCTGCACGAGCCGATGGACAAAAGATGATAAGCAGATTTTTTTTCAAATTCAGGGAGGACCTACTTGCCTTACCAAAAAATAATCATATGCAAAAAATTTAGTTCAGTTCTAAAACTAACTTCATACACTTTTATGCAGTGCAATATTGAAAATGGCATAAAATCCGTTATTGCAGCGCCCCCTTCTGGCGAATTTTTTTCAGATTCAGGGCGATCCAACTAGCCATAGCTATACACTTACACAAAAAATTTCGTTCAATTCGCTGTATAACTTCATGTACTTTTGGTCGGTACAATATTAAAAATGGCACAAAAATCGCGATTGCAGCGCCCCCTTCCAACGGATTTTTTTCAAATTCAGGGAGGACCATCTAGCCATAGTCATACATATACACAAAAAAATTGGTTCAATTCGATGCATAACTTCATATACTTTTGGTCGGTACAATATTGAAAATGGCACAAAAATGCCGATTACAGCGCCCCCTTCTGGCGGATTATTATCAAATTCAGGGAGGACAAACTAGCCATAGTCATACACATACACAAAAATTTTGGTTCAATTCGATGCATAACTTCATGTACTTTTGGTCGGTACAATATTGAAAATGTCACAAAAATCGCGTTTGCAGCGCCCCCTTCCGGCCGATTATTTTCAAATTCAGGGGGGACCAACTAGCCACAGTCATACACTTACACAAAAAATTTGGTTCGATTCGATGCATAACTTCATATACTTTTGGTCGGTACAATATTGAAAATGGCATAAAAATCGCGATTGCAGCGCCCCCTTCCGACGGATTTTTTTCAAATTCAGGGAAGACCAACTAGCCATAATCACACACATACACAAAAGATTTGGTTTAATTCTATGCATAACTTCATATACTTTTGGTCGGTACAATATTGAAAACTGCACAAAAATCGCAATTGCAGCGCCCCCTTCCGGCGGAATATTTCAAAACCGAAGGAGGACCTGCTTGCCACAGCCAAAAATATTCACAAAAAATTTGGTTCAATTCTATGCATAACTTCATACACTTTTTGATGGTAGAATGGCGACATACAGACACACATACACACAGACAGACAGACATTTTGTAAAAACATCTTTTTTGGGATCTCTGACCCCTAAAACGTGTAAATCCGTCGAAAACCGGAAGTCGAGAAAATTTCGATTACAATACTTTCTTCTATTGAAGATAGAAGAAAGTAAAAATGTAAACACAAATGTAAAATGAATCTTTGATTCAGGATATTATTTTTTGTAGCTTATTTTGAATCTATTTTTTAAAAAATTTTAAAGGCAGAAACATTAATTAGCTCAAACCAAAAATTTTATATAGAAAATGAATACATGTAAATACAAATTTTTATATGATTTTAACACTAGAACTACCGGTGTTTCTTATATACCTAGTTTTACCGCATCCGTCAAATTAACGGATTTTTGATCACGGCTTTCATTGTAACTTTTGACTTAGTTAATGTAAATAAAAAAATATAATTTAACAAAAACATCTTTTAATATGATAATTCATTAATTATTAATAAAAATTCCATTAAAAAAAACAGTTTCTATCTGCATTTATAGTACATTTGCTATGCATGAAATAACTATGAGGCTCATATTTTACATGTTATCCTAGATTAACACTTGCAACGAACTTATTAAACTTAGTTATTGTAAATAAATGAATATAATTTAACAAAAACAATAATTAATATAATAATTCATTAATGATAAATATAAAGAAACACAAACAAAAACATTTTCTATATTTATTTACAGTATAGCACATTTGATATGCACGAAATAATTATAAGGCACGTATTTTACATGTTATCCTAGATTAACACTTGCAACGAACTTATTAAACTTAGTTAATGTAAATAAAAGAATATAATTTAACAAAAACAATAATTAATATAATAATTTATTAATGATAAATATAAAGAAACACAAACAAAAACAGTTTCTATATATATTTACTGTATAGCACATTTGATATGCACAAAATAATTATAAGGCACGTATTTTACAAAGGTCTCTTATCTTAGATGAACACTTTCCACAAAGATATTTGACTTAGTTAATCTAAATAAAAAATATATGTAATTTAACAAAAATAACATTTAATGTATTAATTCATTAATTATTAATAAAAAAACAACCAGTTTCTATTTGCATTTATAGTATAGCACATTTAATATGAATGAAATAGTTATGAGGCACACACAGGGCTCCCAAATGGTCCGCCAACTGAACATCAATATTTTCCTTATATATTTTTCGTGCAAATTGAGCACAAAACGCCTTCGGAGATTATTTTTAGCACAAATGCCGTATAAATCTACTATGAAAATATCTGTTAAAAAGTATTGGTGTTCAGTTCACGGACCATTTGTGAGCCCTGCACATATTTTACAAGTACATGTTATCTTAGATGAACACTTACCACAAACATATTTGTTGCATACATTGCAAGTATAAATCGCTTTGTTTTTGTTGCATAATCGAATTTGGCAAGATTTGCAATCATAATGAATATTTTGTGAATATTCTAGAGCACAATCCATTGATTTCCGTTCTTGTTTTTGGGAGGAGGTTTCTTTTCTGCTGCACCTATATTCACTGGAGAGTTTTTCGGATAATTGAAATAAAAATTGTTTTCTACTTATATTTTTATCACAAGTTTCTTTATATAAAATCCACGCATTGATTGTGCCAAGTCCAAAATATTATAAAATACCTGCAAAGGCCATCTACGTGACCCTGCTTTTACGCTATATTTGCGGGCCATTTGGTCAACTACGTCTACTCGAAACTTAGTCTCATTGTAAAATGACACAGTTGCAGGCGTTTGTTTTCGATTAGAAGCAATTTTTACAGATTTATGTTTTGAGCTAAGAAGTAGTACTTTTTTACGAGGCTTACTTTTATAAACTGTTAAAACAATATCATTTGATTTGTAGAATTTTGTGAAGAAAAGAGCCATGTTATCCTTTCTAACTTTAGCTATTTTCGGCAATGCTCTTCTATTTGCTCGTATAGTTCCAACAAGACTTGATTTTTGGCCAGTAGCTTCTTTGCGAGCTGCATACTTGTAAAAAAAAAATATCTGTTGTTATATTCCTCCCACAATTTACGTAGTTTTTTACAAGATTCAAAACTATGAATTCATTCAAAGAAACTCCTGATGATCTAAGTCAGTTTTGCCTAAATAGGGAAAGCCATTTATAAGTTATTTACTTCGCACGTCCACAGCTAACCAAAATTTAATTCCAAATTTGAGGTGCATTTCACCATCCCGCACCTATGGAGTTCAGGAAATTCAACAATGTCATTCGTTAGTACTCCGTTAGTACCTGTAAGTACCGAGACATTTTCGTTTGTACCACATCTGTTGCGGAGTTATGGCCAATTCTAGAGTTCCGGCGCGCGGGCTGGAGAAACATGGGATTTCCTATAGGAAAAAAATGAAGGTTCTCCGATTTCATTCAAATTATGTGGGTCGTTAGTACTACGTTAGTACCGGTAAGTACCGAAAGATTTTCGTTTGTACCACATCTGTTGCGGAGTTATGGCCAATTATAGAGTTCCGGCGCGCGGGCTGGAGAAACATGGGATTTCCTATAGGAAAAAAATGAAGGTTCTCCGATTTCATTCAAATTATGTGGGTCGTTAGTACTACGTTAGTACCGGTAAGTACCGAGAGATTTTCGTTTGTACCACATCTGTTGCGGAGTTATGGCCAATTCTAGAGTTCCGGCGCGCGGGCTGGAGAAACATGGGATTTCCTATAGGAAAAAAATGAAGGTTCTCCGATTTCATTCAAATTATGTGGGTCGTTAGTACTACGTTAGTACCGGTAAGTACCGAGAGATTTTCGTTTGTACCACATCTGTTGTGGAGTTAAGGCCAATTCTCAAGTTCCGGCGCGCGGGCTGGAGAAACATGGGATTTCCTATAGGAAAAAAATGAAGTTTCTCCGATTTCGTTCAAATTATGTGGGTCGTTAGTACTACGTTAGTATCGGTAAGTATCGAGAGATTTTCGTTTGTACCACATCCGTTGCGAAGTTATGCCGACTATTCATCTCCAGTTTGTGGGTTAGGGAAACGTAAGATTTCCCATGGAAAAAAAATTAGGGTCTTCCGATTTTGTTCAAATTATGTAAGTCGTGAGTACCGGTATGTAACGTGAGATTTTCGTTGGTACCGCATCTGTTTCGGAGCTATGATCAATTTTTCAGTTTTGAGACGCGGTAGAGGTTTGCACGGACGAAATTTCCAGCCCGGTGTTAAGCTCAGAAGTCCGGACTACCCAGTTCATATTTTCACATTTCTCGACACGACACGGTCCGTACAGAAATAAATGAAATCAGGTCCTGCCTGAACTGGCCCGACACACAGTTTTTTCTATTTCGAAAAAAATGAGATTTTTTTTCATATAATTAAGATTCCTTTAAGGAATACTTTATACATTTTTATGGGATTATTTTACTGTATATTTTACAGAAAATACATCATAGAAACATTCATGATTACTGAGATTCTTCGACTTTCATCATTCAATTAAAGATTAATTAAAAAATTAATATTGTTTAGAATAAAAGAGAAAAAATGTTAAAAACTTCATAACTTTTGGAATTTTATAATAAAAAGTAGATTTATGAAAATACTTCTAAGTCATTTATTAAAGATTTTCTGAATTCCAAAGAAGTTAGTTTCTGATACATTTCTGAATTCATTTCTTTTCGGAAACGCATAAGGTTAGCAGTTGTTTTTAATCAGAAACTATGTAATCGAATAGCCTTATCCATTTTTTGATCCAAAAATTTAAAGAAAATACTGTCACAGTTAGTACATTGAATCGAATTTCCGGAGCCAAAAGCATTTGAAGGGAGAAAAATCTGCAACCATATTAAAAAAATTGTTATTGCAACAAATCTATGCAAGGATATTATATATTAAAAATGAAAAACGCTATTCGATTCCAAGTCCCTTCAATAGTCAGACTTGTCTTTTGTAATCCAAAATTAGTCAGAAAATGTGTCAAACTTTCTCGTTGATGAGCAGCGAATTTAGGAACCATTCAAAAAAACCACTGAGAAGTATATTTCCAAAGATTACGTTAACAGAATTTCTTTAACATCATATTTTCTGCCCTACACATCTTGAAACAGTTAAGTCTAGTTCCGTCTATATGTTGGAAAACAATGGAAGCCTGACTCGGCCCGGCATGAGTCTGCTAAAAGAAATATTACGTCCCGGTACACAATATAACAGTCCAATGTCGATCTTTACATATGCAAGTTGCATTTCTGTACTGTACAGTTCTGTACCTAAATAAGAGATTTTGGGAATTGGATATGTTTAAGAACAAAATGAATTTAAAAATGATTCAGAATGTAAGCAGTTTGAATTTGAGTTTTTTTCCTTCAGCTCCTGTTTTTGTTTAATTTATTTTTTCTATAAGAATTGATCCTATCAAAAACGTGTCAATATAAAAGCTGTAGGTATAATTGAAAAGATGTATAATAAATTTTATCGAATTTAATATCTTAAGAATTGAGGAAGTAATAGATTTTTTTCTTCCTGCCCCCCCCTCCCCTCTTTGTTTTCGTTTTTATTATTATTATTGCAATGAGAGTTGTTCCTATCAAAAAATTTCAAATAGAGTAATTGTTTTTTTTTAGTTTTAGATAACATTAAAAAATATATAATATTTAAAAAATTGTAATTTAATTGGATGTGATATCTTGAGAATTGATGAAGTTATGATTTTTTTTCTCAAAAATCCCATTTTCTTTCCCCGCTTGAGCTCATTTTTAATTTTACCAAAAATCTGTCATGGGTTTAACTTTTTGCCCATTTTTTAGGAGTAATATAAACTTTAAACTTATTCGATATTTATTTTCAATAAGAAATTATGGAGTTTTTCGGTTTTCAGAAAAACTCTCCATATTTCTACTTGGTCCGATTTTGCCCATTAACGAACTTGACCGAGATTTTATGCCCTTTGTTTTTATGTATCCGTTTGGAAGAGATATGAGCAGAATTATAGAAGTTACTGTGCCCATACAAAAGTGATATATAAATATACATATACACACATATATATAAACTTTTTTACTGATGGTAGTTTTGGGGTCTAGAGATCAGTTCGGGAATTAGCCGACCAATTCTTGAATTGGCCAATTTCAGGTTTTGGCCGTAAAATTTATATAGAATTGAATTTATATTTTATTATTTTCTGATGTATGACAAATAAACATTAAAAAAAAAAATAACGAAATGTTAAACACAATCGAAAAAGGATTCTTTTACATTATTTTATTAATAAAAAATATTTACAATACATTACAATTATTTATAAACGCACATATTGCAATTGTAATAATAAAGAAAAAGATGGAATTTCTGAAATGAAAATAATGATGAGTAAAAAATTATACAATTTTTCAATAATACACTAAACATATTGCAGATAAATCAGTGACACATTCATTTGTTTGTTATAAATATTGTAGTGATAATTATAAAGTATAATAATGAAAAGAAATTTTAACAACAATTGACATAAAATCATAGAGTAAAATAAAATGTTAATCAAAAAAGGATTTGTAAATAAATTATTAGCAGTTCAAAGGAAAAATATTTATATATATATTTATTTAGCTTAAGCAGTATGTTTATCTAATAAGTTATGAAAACAAAAATGGATTTTTTATTAACAATTCTAACTTCTTATATCTCTCTCTGTGGCATTAAAAAAAAAAAAATAAAAAAAAAAGTATTTATTAACTTTCTTCTTACTACTCAAACCAAAATTTAGTCAAGCCCTAATTTACCTAATTTCAATTAATCGAACGTCCAAGTATAAAATGTTCTATAAACTTTCACTTTTTTCTAAATTTCCATGCAAGTATTAGATTTTTTTTCTTTATTAAATGATAAGTTGAAGCAGAATCTAAAAATTTGAAAACATAAAAGCATAACTGTTGTCACAAGGGAAAAATTAAAAAGATTCTGTGCATTAAACAGTTAATCTAAAATAATATTTTATAAATGTATAAGTTGGTAGAAAAATGCAAATTCCCAAAGATGTTACAACGCATTCTTAATACACTGTTAAAAATAAAGGTGACAAACCAGTTGCATTTGTCGCCCAGGGGTGAAAAGGTGTTATTATTTGACACCCGCGGGCTTGAAAACGTGTTTGGGGTGCCGTTTGAACCCTCACTGGGTTATTCATGCCAATCAAGCTGCTGTTTAAGGCTTACCGTTGAAAGATTTTCACCCCTTAGTTATTTGTGAATGCTCTGTGACGTGTATCCTTCTCCTTCGACTCGCCGTCACTGGTGGATCAAAACAACAATTTCTCCCTACGATGACTATCACCGCGCATGCGCTATCCCAATTTCGTTTAGAGCTTCTAATGGGTAAATTTTGACGAGCTTTTTTACATAAAGCGATCTTTGAAATTCAGGACATTTGAACTTTTCAGGGAGACTTCGAAGGTGAACTGGATGGCCGAACGGTTAGAGTGTTGAACTTGCAATCAGGCGTTGTGAGTTCGAATACTTCGCTGGCCAAAAGTCGGTGTTTAATTTTTATTTATTATTGGGCACTCTGGATTAAGGGTGCCATCTTTTCACCGTAATTAAAGTTAATTCAGTCATTTTCACCTTCTGGCTCCCCTAGGGGTGTCACCAGTGAGACAAGCATTTCACTCCTAAAAGGTGCAATGTGTCACCTGTAGTTTTAACAGTGTACTCTCCCCAATTCTCTTACTCCTCCTAGTCTATGCTTCTTACTGAATTGCATATGAAAAATTAAAATCTTACAGAATCTATTTTCTCCTACTTTATAATTAAAGCGCTAAAATAGAATAGATTAATTTCAATGGGAGAGAAAATTTTTATGATAGAAAGGCAGACATTCCTTGTCTTATGAAATAATTATAATCTATATACACTGTTAAAACTACAGGTGACACATTGCACCTTTTAGGAGTGGAATGCTTGTCTCACTGGTGACACCCCTAGAGGAGCCAGAATGGCACTCTTAATTAGGGTGAAATGATGGCACCCCTAATCTAGAGGACTCAATAGTAAAAATGAATTATAAACTGACTTTTGTCCTGTGAAGGATTCGAACCCACGTCTGATTGCAAACTCAACGCTCTAACCGTTTGGCCATCGAGCTCACCTTCAAAGTCTCTCTGAAATGTTCAAATGTTCTGAAATTCAAAGATTGCTTTATATAAAAAGCTCACCAAAAGTTTTCCATCCGAAGTTCCAAACGAAATTGGGATAGCGCATGCGCTGTGATAGTCTTCGTAGGGAGAAATTGCTGTTATAATGCACCAGTGACGGCGAGTTGAAGAGGAAGGACACACATTGCAGAGCATGCGCAAATAACTAAGGGGTGAAAATCTTCCAAAGGTATGCATTGCGCGGCACCCTAATTAGCGTGATTCACCCAGTGAAGGATCAAACGGCAACCCGAACACATTTTCAAGCCCGTGGGTGTCAAATGGTAACACCTTTTTCATCCCTGGGCGCCAAATGCAACTGGTTTGTCACCTTTATTTTTAACAGTGTAATAATTGCAGTCAGGACACATGAATACGTTGTTGCAATTTGAAAGTTTTTCTGATGAAGTAAGTATCACAATATTGAATATTACTGACTGTATTTTATATTATCTAATATCTACTATTCAAACTATATTATGACACAAAGTTTTTCGAATAAGATGCTATATAGATAATAAGTTCTAAAGGGTTATGCAAAATGGTAAATGTGTATATAGATTCTTCATGAATTATGCGCTGTAAAAGTAAACTAATATACGTATAAATATATAAAACTGTTTACATCCACCTCAAAAAATGGGAAGAAATAAATTTATAAATAAGAAAAAATTTCCAAATAAATAGCATTTCCAGCATTTTTTTCCATAAATCTTACTAAATTACTTGTTTATTTACAAGATGATTAAGCTCTTTTTTATAATCTTTATATGATTTATTAGAAAATATATTATGACGTATAGAATCTTCAAGCATTTAAGAAAAAATACACTATGTAGCCATAATACTTGCAATCTTAAATGTTTTGTTAGATATCTAGGAAAATGCATAACAAATTATCCTGAAATTTCAAGTGTGTAAAAAGTATAGTAGACGTCATATATTTTCAAGAAGAGGGGAGTGTCAAAAAATTGAAGAATAGCGAATAGCTTTTGGTTATCTCTATAAAAATTACTATTGCTAACGTATTGAAATTTTAGAACATGATTAGGAGGTGTCTTATAATATACAGTGTTCATTTTATAAGTATAGCACGTATATTCACGGAAAAATTAAGTTTTTTATACAAAAAATTCCAAATTCCTCCAAGTGTTTTGAATATAATTTGCAGAGTTCTTAATGTAAAAGAATGTCCTCTTCAGAAACCATTACAAATGATAATGTTCCCAATATTCTTCAATCAGAGTTAAAACGGTAATAAATATTAGAGAATAAATGAACAAATTCACTGAATTTCCACAGAGCAATCGCGAATGCAAACTAAATATAATGTGCATAATATATTAAATAAATGTATAGGGCAACGTTTGTGAAGTTCTCAAAAACATAGTTTGAAAATTCTGAAACTGATCGTTGATAGAATTAGCTCGAAATCCATTGTTTCCAAAAGGAAGCAAAAACACGAGGGGCTATATCGAAATATAGTAGTACGTGCATGATTGTACTCGATGGGCAATAATCAACTTGTATTTGGATGAAGATATTCACCTTTTTGTTGCATTTGTGGAACAAGGAATTTCGATCTTTTCTATCAAAAATCAATTTCAGAATTTTCAAGCTATGTTTTTGAGACTTTCACGAAAGTTGTTCTATATATTTAGCTAATATATTATCGACATTGCATTTTGAATGCATTCGTGTCTGCGCAGTGAATTATTATTTAGTGTAATTGTTCATTTTTTATACATTTTTTATTATTTTAAAATTCTGATTGCAGGGTATTACGTAGTGAATTTTTATTTAGCGAAATTGTCCATTTTGTATCCAATAGTTATTTTTTTAATTCTGATTGAGTGATTGGATATTGCGTAGAATGTCGCTAGTCATGGTTTCTGAAAAGAATATTCTTTTATATCAAGAACTCTGCAAATTATAAACAAAATATTTGGGGAAATTTGTGGTTGATTTTATCAAAAAAACTGAATTTTTCCACGAGTATACATGATATCCGCATAAAAAATGAACGCAGTTTATTACAGTAAACCTCCTAATCACGTTCTAACGCTTCTACGCTTTAGCGACGTTGGTTTTAGAGGGTTATCCAAATGCCATTTCTTTTCTTTTAATATGTTGACTGTTCCTTGTGGAGTTTCGGTGGTGGTGGTGGTGGTGGGGAATTTCCCCAGAAATATATGAAGTATAATGTGATGTTTGTACAGCTGAAAATTCTGGATAATTCCTCAATCATCATGATTTTTTATAAGTATTTAACAAATCGGAAGTGATTGGTCATCATTAGCCGCATAGTGTATACATGATACATGCGAAATAAAATAGCAATTTATGTTAGATTGAGCAAAATGACAAACATATTTTCATAAACAGTTATGCAAAACCAAAATATGTAATTTAAATCTTTGAAAATGTCTGTATTTAGTTAAAATGTATAGAAAATTAATCTTCTAATAAATAACAAGAAGAAATAAAAGATTCGGCATAATTATTCAAACTTTGCATAATTATTACTACATCTATAATAAGTGTTACTATATTGTTAATAAAATAAAAGAGGATTTTATTTCTCACTGACATACCTTTTAGAAAATTATATTTATAACTTTAAATATTAAAAATTTAAATATGACTCAATTTTTAATAAAGTTTCATATCGCTTTTTAACAATCACATGAAAGAATTTTAGTAAAAAAAATATCATTTGCGATTTAATAGAATTGGCAGCATTCGTTAAAAGGACTATCTTAAAATAAAAGTCTGGCATAGACATATTTTTAAGTTTCAACTGTATGTCAGTATTATCCTTTGTCGATTTAAAATATGAGGCAATTTCTTCAATTTAATGCTTTTAATATAAGTTAATGAATTTATCATTTTAAAGTGTTTTTTTACCTTTTTAATAGTCACGTTAAAATACTTTTGTTGTTAGAAAAAAAATATTACTACATATGCTGCATTAGAATTGGCAACAAAAATTAAAAATTAGATCGAAATATGACATAGATGTCTTGTTAATACATTTTTTTATTTAAACTGTTTGACAGTATTATTATTTGTCTATTTTAAATAGGACGTAATTTTCCTTATTTGTTGTTTAACGGATATTTATGAATTTGTATAGTTTTTTTGTAATCTTGTAAACTTTAAAGTTTTTTTTTTAAGTCAATGTAAATATGATATCTGATTTTATAAACATAATAAATATAGAAATATGTGCTGTACAGAATAATAAATATAATTCTTCTCCAACAAATATAAAATGTAAAATTAAATAAAATATACAGAGAAATATCTAAAAATGTGTGTAAGAATCGCAAAAAGTTAAAAAATGCTTTTCCAATAAATTAAAAAAAAAAACTTTTTCAAGCTTTCTCTATGGTAATGAATCGCATATTTTTTTTTTAAGAGGAAATATATTAACATTCTTCATATGACTCAAATCAAAGTATGCAAAGTAGCACATAATATTATAAATATTTCGTGAAAAAAAAAGAAAAAAAAACTTTCATGAATGCAATAAAATACCTGCTCTAATAAATAATATTTTTCTCAACAATTATGAAAAGTAAAATTAAATAAATTTTTATCCTAATATCTAAAAATGTACATATTGATTGCAAAAGGATTGAATGCTGTTCTAGAAATCTGCACGGGCCGAAATTTCCAAGCCCGAGACATATCGATCCACAGAAATTAAATTCGACTGACCCCAGTATAAAAATTAAAAGTTCGATATGAGAACGGGTACAACACCTAGAAAAAAATTATTGTCCTAGTCTTATATAAAAGCTAAATTTTCGGCCCAAAATCGGCCAGTAAAGCAATTAAATTCTCAGCCCGAATCCGGCCCGTTCCGACTGAATCTCTACAAAACATCGATTTTTGCGTCGAGTTTCTTAAAAATTTCTTTCGTACGATAGGTTCTGATAAAAAATACTTAGTTTTTTCTTTTCTTTTTCTTTCTTTCTTTTTTTTCATGTTCATGATCTTCACTTTTATTGAAGTGCCGTAAGGTTGACCCCACCAGTGGCCGAGAGGTCGAATTGGCTAACATAAACACAACAACAACCATAAGGCTGCACTGTAAAAAAGAAAAAAAATTAAAGTTAGTAAACTTTTTCTAGGAAACTGGCATTCTTGAAACTTTTCATGTAACGCTAACAGCAAAAAATCATGTAACGTATTCTGTTGCATGAATTTTTGCTGTTAGCGTTTCATAAAAAAATCTAGGAATCCCAGTTTTTTAGAAAAAGTTGAGTAACTTTACAGATTTTTTTAAAGTGTGCGATATTTATTTATTTATTTTATGAATTTCTACATGCTATGTATAAATGTTTCACTTATCTTTAAAATTGTTATTACATTTTCCATGTATTGTAGATTTAAAGGTCTGAAAAATATTATATAGTAAAATATTCAGAAACGGAATTGAATAGAAAAGAAAAAAAACAACTGAGTTTTAAACAAACACTTTTTTATCAGGTGCAAATGTATTATACATTTAGTACCTTTATACATGAGTTTTCACTGTTACGGTTACATGAAAAGTTCTAGGAATCCCAGTTTCCTAGAAAAAGTTCAGTAACTTTACAGTTTTTATTTCTTACAGTGTACGACATAAAATAATAAACATCATTTTTCTTCATCAATTATGAACTATAAAGTTAAATAAATGTATATGCAAATATATACAAATTTATGTATTCATTTCAAAGGACTTAAATGGATGAAGACTGCTCTTCCAATAAGAAATGGAAAAAAAAATGTTCCATAACTTTGTCCACAATAATAAATCACGACAACTTTTTAAATGAAATATATTTACATTCCTCATGTAACTCTTACCATATTGTTTTATGGTATACAGGATCTTCAAAATTTTAGAAAAATAATATGCACTAAAATAGATTAATTCCTATAAAATTGCACAAAATGATAAACTTTTCTTTATAAAAAATGATTAAGTTTAAAAAAAAAATCTAAAATTGTAAGTCTTTAGTTCAAGCAGTTGCAGAATCATGTTTCAATAACTAATGGGGAAAATATAACGAGCTATATCTTCTACATATTTATTTCATTGTCTTTTTGTTTGCTAACAATACAAAAATGTGTTTATATTCTTAAAATTTCACTATTTCACTAAAATCAATGAAAAATAAAACTCATAATACCTTCGAAATTTATGAAATTTTTTTATATTATATACAATAAAAGGTTTCTTTTTATAGAATTACACAATTATGGCAAATACACTCTCTAACACGCATATTACTTTTTCTTTCTTGCACAAACAATATGTAAAATAGAAAAATTAGGAAAATCCGAAAATTTACTTTAGAATATTGCGTAAAAAATTTTACTTATTATACTGATAGAATAAATATTGATATGTAAAATGTTATCCAATAAGGTAATAAAAGCTGCATGTGCAAACCCAGCGTTCTTAGTAGCATGGGTATAATCATTATACAATATATTTATATTCATTATATTGATTTATAACAAATAAGCATGTTTAGATATTAAAAACTGAGTACGGAAACATTTCGAAGATGATGATACACATATGCATTTATACACTACTTTATACATAAGTAATAAACATTTTAAAATAAAAAACACAAAATATAAATATTTTTGATTAATAATTTGGGGATAGTAAAATCAGTAACAACTAAATATACAAGTTTCTTATAAATATTCAGCGAATATTTTAAATATTATACAAAAAGATTTAAAAAGTTTATACGCAAAATAAATAACACATATTGGTGGATTTATACCACGTAAAAAAATGTTTGCATCTTGAAATGGAATAAAATAAAAATTTCTGAAATGGATACCAATTTATACATTAATAAGATTTTTTTTTTAATTCAGTAACAACAAAATATACATTTATCTTATTAATATTCTGGAAGGAATAATTCAATAATAAAAAATATACACAGTTCTGATATGTATTATGGAAAAGGTAATTTTAAAGAAATTAAATTGTATAAATTAAACACTGACAAGAATTTTTTTGTGATTAGGAAAATGCTTACTTTTTTTCCCCAAGTCATCGAATAATTCCCAATGTTTGTTCAGACGCTTGCAAACTGCTACATAATGACCAATATCATTAATTTTAGCCGATTTTGTATGAAATTCTTCTACTATACCTCGTAAATAGAAATCTTTTCCCGACAGTTGTAATTTGTCTGGAATATCACTTGGCTTAATTTTGATATCCTTAGCGATGTCACTTTCATTGCTAAAATGTTCGTTAATTAATTCGATGATTAGTTGATGTCCACTAATGATGTATGTGGTTTCTATATTACCTTTACATGGTTCCAGCCCTTTACATTTACTGCACAAGGATTTTCGGCATCTTAAATGAAATTCCATAGAACATTGTAAGTTTTTGATTGCTGTTGATGATGACAGAATTGATATTACATGAATTTCTCTTGGAACCTGAGAATTTGTTTCACAATTCTTTTCTGAGCATCGCGAAATTTCAGTTACTGATGGAAATTCCCTAAATATATTTTCACCTGCAGTTTTTGCTGTACATTCTGCTTCTATATTTAAAATGCTGTTTGGCAGGAGGGAAGATTTGCAAATATTTTTCAACCATGCTGCTCTAATAAAATATGTTTTTGATATTATAGAGCCCATAGCTAAGTCTCTTACAATCTGGAATTCTGTTTTTGATAATAGTATGCCATCAATAAAATTTTTAAAACCTTCACTGTCAGAATAAGAACATGCCAGTATTTGTAAAATTGTATCATATGCGCAAGTATTGGAAATAATCACGTCATATCCATTAATAGATATTGGTTTTAGATTTTGATTTCCATTGCGTAATAATCCGATGGGCCGATTTCTATTTTTAACAGAAAAATCTACGTTGAGTAATTCTTGATTAGGGTCTAAATATGAAACACGTTTCCTTTTTTTAGGTGGTAATGCCAATCCTCGCCAATTTTCAAATTCTCTATCTTCTTTCGTATTCCTGCGTACTCCAAAACATGATTTGCATATTCTACGCTCTCCGTATCCCTGTTCCTTTTCTGTATCCGAAAGTGGATAGGAGCATCCTCCTATTACATGTACTGATTTCTCACAAAAAATACATTTATGTGCCCCATTAGGCATATGGCCATTAATACACACCATACAGTAAGAAGAGGTGTCATATTTGGAGGATTTTTCAGCTAAATTTTCTTTAGTAGATTCTTTAGATTTTTCTTTGCCTCAAATTTTTCCATCTCCCTTATATTTTTTAAAAAATGTTTTCTGAAAATTTTCTTGAACTATTGCTCTGTCTTCTTTTATATTATCGCGTACTTCAAAACAAGACTTGCATATTCTGCGCTGACCGTACCCTTCTTTTTCTTCTGTATCCGAAAGTGGATAGGAACACCCTCCTATTAGATGCACAGGTTTTTTGCAATGAATACATTTATGTTCCCCGGCAGGCATACGGCCATCCGCACACACTATACAATAAGAAGGGGTGTCATTTTTCGTTGATTCTTCAATCAAATTTGTTTTAGTCGATTATTTTGATTTTTCTTTGCTTCGACATATATCTTTTCCCTTAAATTTACTTAAAATTTCTTTCTGGGTTTTTTCTGTATCTATTCTTTGTGAAGAGGCAATTAATTTCATTTCTCTTTTCAAAGACTGCAGGTGGGTAGCAACAAATACGTCTGCTCTCAAGGGTAATTTTTTATTTGAAAAAATGCAATTTTTGATTTTACTAAAATTGCTTTCTACTGGAGCACTACTACTTGTTGTTGAGCCATACCCAAAATATGGTACCACAACGGCAGACGTTTCACTAAATCATAGATTTTTTTTTACTATAGCGGGTAAAAAATGCATATTATCATGACTTCCTTCTTCTTTAGCGATTTTATTTTTTACGCTACTTAATATTCTACCATACCCTACCATATTTTAAGTTGGGAATTGGAGATGCAACTTTCAACACTATTAGAATCTCGGTAAATATTTATTTCTTTTCCAAAATTATCTATATCTTTATCTAATTTTTCGTTTTTATTCCCTGTAGCGATTCTGTGCTGTAAGAGTTCTTTTGATTTTGACAGTGTGTCTTTTCACCTGTCTCTAAATTTAAACTATCAGTCTCACTGAGAGCAACTGTTAAGATAGCTTCCAGTAATTCAGCGATGTCTTCTATCGATTTGGATGGAATTATTTGAGCAATGCTCCTAATAAATAATGTACTTTGAAACTTTTTCCTTTTAGCGAATTCCAGGAAGAAACCAGTTTTAATGTTTGTTTAGTTTGTTGTTTTTAGTGTTTGTATGCGCCACATCGCATCTTATGTAACATTCGGGAATTCTGTCAACAGCTGATGGATTAAATATTAAGATGGCGCAATTCTCAATAAAATCCTTCAAACTCCCATACTGGGTGAATGCTCTGACCACCGCTGATAACAGAGCAGTAGAATGATCGCAAATAATTTCTTTTGGAGAGAGTGCTCCATTTCTTCTCCATATAGCCAGCCAATGATATATCATATTATTATTGTGAACCTCCGATAACATGCTGCTCACAGAATACTGTTTGACTGACACTCCGTCGTTCACTACAGCTTCATATAAGAAAATATGTTTCGATTTCCCGCCATAAGGACGTTTTATTCCTTTTACTACTCTACCTGTAGCATCAATGCATACCCTTGAAAACTGACTATTTTTGCAGTAAGTGTTATACACTTTTAATTGGGATGGTACCCAATATATGACATAAAAAGGATCATAACCTAAATGTGTGATACTGTTTTGGTATTTTGTGTGAAACATTAGTATATTAAGGCTTACAATAGGATTTTCTTCTTTGTTATTTCTTGCTGCATTGCGTTGTTTTAAAATTCTAAGTGCATTTGCAGTAGAAATAATGGGAGGTTCTGAATCACCAGGATGCATCATGCGTCTTGCTTTAAAAATTCGAAAGGTAACTGCCGATAAGTTTTTTTCACCAATTTGGAAATTAGCATATTCCTTAGCTCTTCCTATTAATCTTCCTTTCGATGTACTTTTACATGTAAGAAAAGAGCCTTTATATCTACATTTTATCACAGCCCGACATCCCTCTAACGGTTCATGTTTTATTTCACCAAGAAACTTCGAACTGCAATCGACACATTTTGCTATAATTCTCACAAAAGGTTCTTCATTTGTGGGGCAAGGGGGGGAAGGGCGCTAACTAAAGTTCTGCACGCAGGCGCCGGATACTTTTGGCGCGCCCCTGTCCGCAAAGGATGTGGTACAAACGAAAATCTTTTGGTACTTACCGGTACTAACGTAGTACTGACGACCCACAGAATTTGAACAAAATCGGAGAATCTTCATTTTTTTTCTATGGGAAATCCCATGTTTCTCCAGCCCGCGCGCCGGAACTTGAGAATTGGCCATAATTCCGCAATGGATGCAGTACAAACGAAAATCTCTCGGTACTTACAGGTACTAACGTAGTACTAACGACCCACATAATTTGAACGAAATCGGAGAATCTTCATTTTTTTTCTATGGGAAATCCCATGTTTCTCCAGCCCGCGCGCCGGAACTTGAGAATTGGCCATAATTCCGCAATGGATGCAGTACAAACGAAAATCTCTCGGTACTTACAGGTACTAACGTAGTACTAACGACCCACATAATTTGAACGAAATCGGAGAATCTTCATTTTTTTTCTATGGGAAATCCCATGTTTCTCCAGCCCGCGCGCCGGAACTTGAGAATTGGCCATAATTCCGCAATGGATGCAGTACAAACGAAAATCTCTCGGTACTTACAGGTACTAACGTAGTACTAACGACCCACATAATTTGAACGAAATCGGAGAGCCTTCATTTTTTTTTTACAATGGGAAATCCCATGTTTCTCCAGCCCGCGCGCCGGAACTTGAGAATTGGCCATAACTCCGCAACGGATGCGGTACAAACGAAAATCTCTCGGTACTTACAGGTACTAACGTAGTACTAACGACCCACATAATTTGAACGAAATCGGAGAGCCTTCATTTTTTTTTTACAATGGGAAATCCCATGTTTCTCCAGCCATTCTTATCCATTTTTTTCCTATAGGAAATCCCATGTTTCTCCAGCCCGCGCGCCGGAACTTGAGAATTGGCCATAACTTCGCAACGGATGCGGGACAAACGAAAATGTCTCGGTACTTACCGGTACTAACGGAGTACTAACGAATGACATTGTTGAATTTCCTGAACTCCGTAGGTGCGGGCTGGTAAAATGCACCTGAAATAGGTCTGGTTTTTTGGGCATATATTGCAGATATTTGCATCTTGCCTTTGTGGGAAACAATTGTTCATTTACGTTTATATTCTGATTTGGTTTGTAACAAGCTTGGCTGTTATCAATAAAAGACTTCCAAATTTCGGAAGCTAATTCAAATTTGTCAGTTCGTAAGTGAAAACTCCTCTCACTTTTTTTGTCAAAACGGATGAATCTCATAATTTCTAAAAATCTATTTCTACTCATAGTTTCGCAAAAGAAAGAAGGTCCCCATTTTTCTGATCACAAATAGGATAATTTCAAATTTCTCGCTTCATAGGCTCCTCGAGCATACAAAATAGATACAAACGCATACAATTCTTCAATAGTAATTTTCCAATCGTCCTTCTGTAAAACATTTCTGGCCTCAAGCTCAGTGCAAGTTTTTATGTGCTTCATCATTCGATTATCAATTATAAGTCTAAATGCACTGCTAATATTACCAAGCATAATGTTTCGTTTCGCATAACCAGTTGGGCCTGAAGTATCTTTGAATATAGTATGTGATGGGAGTCTACCAACACAACCATTCCCTATTTCTTCCCATTCAGTACAATCGAGAGCAATTTCTTTTTCATGTCTTTTTCAGTTTCTGTTTGGCTGTCAGATTCAGTATTTGAACTTATTCGCAGTCGCTTTCTGCGTTTGTGGCTCTTTTGGGGAATTTCATCTTCATTCCCTGAATCTTCACTTTCATATTCTTCTTCTTCACTTTCTTTAATATCTCGTACTTCAATTTCATCTCCAGAATTTTCAGAGTCATTATTATTACTTGAATTAGTCTCCGAACAGTCTTCATTTATACTAGTGAATTCTTTGTATTCTCCGAATAATTTTTTTCTTCCTCGAAATCGTTTCTTTTTTGACTAATATTTACAAAAATTAAAAAATGTTATTTTTTTCATTAAAATATATTCATACTATTTTCCGAAATTGGACTTTACACAGATTACACTATTCACAGACTGCGCTTTTCACTAAGCACGTTATCACATTAGACATACAATTGATAATTATCGCGTCCTAATTACATTTATCAGTTATTAATGTACGTTTGATATGATGCCTGGAATGGACTTTGCAGGTCTAAAAGGGCTAGTCCATGTGGAAAATGGGGAAGTCCTACCACTTCGGGATGAGTTTGTTTATTGCCGAAGCCGTCAATTTGACGGGTCTTGGTAAAATAGGTATATGTCATACTGATTACGGAAATTGAAATGGGTGAGAGGAAATTGAATAGGAATATTTAAATATTCTTATGTTTCATTAAAAGTCGTATCATAAAATTTTGCACCTCGCCATAAATTATATCAAATTTTTAAGCATGAAATTTGAAAACCGTCAAAATGACGGTCTTGGTCGTTCTAGTATTAAAAGATATAGTATTTTTCAACCTAGTAATAGATATATTTTTTGACACACACACGAAATTCCTACATACTTTCGAAAAATTTTCCCTTGCCAAAATATTTACACAGAAAATTCATTTCAAGAAGATTTTGCAAATTAAACTTAAAGAACTAAATCTATATACAAGTTTTTCTAGAATATTTCTCACTTCACACAAAAAGCTTATTTAACCCTTTGGTGGTTATAAGCGCGCACACGCGCCCAGAATATTCTTTTTCTAAATGGTTATGGGCGTCTACAAACGCTCAAAGTATTCCTCTTCTAAATGATTATAAGCGCGTTTAGACGGTTTGCTTTTCTGACACTGAAATGGTTATAAGCGCTTGTACGCGGTTGTGCTTTCCCCCTTTGTTCCTGTTATACGCTAAAGAAGGCGTTTCTTGAAACACTCCTTCTTACCACCACACAATAGGCGTACTTAGGTAGATTATTTGTCAAGAACTTTATTGTAGTCGAATGCTAAAATGCTTAGGGAATGACATTTTCTGTAAATAGATAAGAATAGCCATTATACTGAAAATAAATACTAATGTGAAACTAAATGATGATACTAATGTGCGACTTTCTTTAGATGAATTTCTTTAGATGACAAATTCATAGAATACTAATGTTTACTTATTTTACTTTATTATTCTTTTCCATAAGATTATATATCATTATAATAATATTTTGAATAGTGTTATAATGAAATGTTTCAAAATATTAAAATAACTTTTATTATATTAATATTTTCAAACATTTGCATATTGCATTCATTTAATTTACTATTTGAAAGGATACATACTTTAATCTCTTTTAATTTTTTTAAAAGTATTTCGATATTTTTCATTTAACTATAATATTAAATGTTTAAAACTGCTATTATTATTATTATTATTTTATTATTATTATTATTATTTTATTATTATTATTATTATTTTATTATTATTATTATTATTTTGTATTATTTTTGCTTCGTAATAATGTATAAAATACCAAATACCCAAAATAATGTCACGAGTTTTCTGATAACGAAAAATATTTTCTTTAATTTATTACTATTGATCAATTTTTATCAAATCATGGTGAAGTTTCAAATTATGTTGTGAAACCTGTCTATACCGTTTTTAAGGGATTAGAAAAAGTATAGATATAAACAGATTATCATTAGAGGTAGGTTCAAACTGTGAATTGAACTGTTAAACAGATTTCAGTCTGTTTCTCTCCTTATAACGCAACATTAAACGAAAAAAAAAAGGTTTATAGTAAAGCGGAGGGAGGAAAGTAAAGTAGCAGGGAAATGAAAAATTGTTAAGTGCATACAGAAAAGGATATTATAAGAATTATTCAAGGAAATAATAATTAATATACATTTTAATTTTGAAAAAGAGAGAACCAGAAAAGAAATGAATAAAATTCCATTGCAAATAAAATTTTTAACTATATCACACAAAATATAATGTTTAAATAGAAATGTTTTTAAATATTTTAATTAATATACGACCAATCAATATACGACATATTCCTGAATTCAGTTTTTTTTTTTAATAATGGAATTGGCAGGTGCTCTTGTTCGGAAACAATGAAGTCCAATAGTTTTTACCATTTTTTGGTGAACGTCGGCATTCTTTTTCAAATGCTGTTAGAATTATCATCTAGAATGGAGTCTCTGCACGCGATAGTCTGATAAAGATCAATATGAGAAAACAAGCGCTTATTATTCAAGACGTAAATCATTTGTCGAAAAATGAATATATTCAGATTTTAAAGCAAACATAATTGTATAGCTATTTCATTTTTAAAGTCAAAAGACATGATATATATAACCATATATATCACAATATAATAAAAGAAGAGATTCTCTTAAAAAGTCTTTCAATGCATTCCTCTGTAAGATCTCCCTTGAGCCAGTTAACCTTAATAAATTAAGGGATGCATGCAAAAAAGAAATTAAATCACCAAAATATTTCTGTTTTGTTTAACCGCATGCTTTCGAAATAAGATCAAGTAAAGTATCTATAACTCATTCTAAACTAAATTAGTCCTAATCGATACGTTAAATGAAATTTATAAGCAGTTAATTTAATGGGTCGGGGTATAAAGTGTTATGGTATTGTTTAATTGCGAAGTGGCATTTCTAAGTTCAATGATGTGAATATGAAATATCTTTTACTCCTATATGTAAGAAACATTTTTAGAACTTTTTCTCTATAAGTTTCCAAAGAAATGACCATAAGCAGTAATTTTCCTTTGAGGCTTGGAGTTAAAGCATATTACAACTTTGATATAGCTTTTTCTTGACTGTTTATAAAGTAACCCCCCCCCCCCCCCAAAAAAAAAAAAAAAAAAAGCTTGCAATACAACATAAAATTTTCTGGAACATTACGGATAAACTTAGACATAAAAACACGGTATTTGCAAATATAACTGCTGATTTTTTTTTTTTTTTTTTTTTTTTTTAAGCATCCGATGCTATTTTTTTCAGACAAGCTAAAAATGTCGTGTCATCAGCCCTGAATTTTCTAGTCAACCGATTTTGATAATTATTTTTTTAAATGAAAGCTATTTATTTGTAGTTGTGCCCATTTTAATTATTTTTTAATTTATTTCCATTTTTATATTTAATTTTTAATTTTAAAAGCTTTTTCATGACATTTCTTCAAAATGGTGGCAACACAGTTTAGCTTTTCTCTCGATAATCAAAATTTATTTTCTAAAATGATTGCGTATAATTATGCACTAATTGAGTTAAAAAAATATATATTTACTGAGAAATAATATGAATAACCTAAATAAAATGACAGAAAATAATTTATGATAAAAAATTAATGTCTAAATCAAAATAAGAGAAATTTCAAATGAGGAAAATTATGTCATTCAGCAACCAGATAAAAGGGAATTACAATATTATTATGGACGCCTTTTTCGTAAACAGTAACTTTTCAAGAACATTTGAAGAGAAAATGACGTCACTATTTAAAACATCGTATTTTTACTCATAAAGATATTAGGTACTACTCTGTTATCCCGTCGACCAATTTCGCCAAATTATACAAATCGCCACATTAATAGCCAAATTATACATATTGACATAATTTGTATTTTAAATAACGAAAAAATAAATAATTAGTAGAATATTAATAAAAATATTAATAAAAAGTCGAAATAAAAATCACTTAATGACGTTTTAAACACATGAATCGTATTTAATGCCATTGAATGTGACATTCACGATCATCCATTATTGGCATTTAATCTTATAGTTTGGCGTTAATTTTTTGGTCGATGGGATAACCTAGTAGTACCCGATATTATTTTTTTTCTTTTTTTTTTTTTTTTTTAAATAAAGCTATTTTTCTGTGAGTGCATATAAAATAAAATTTCTGGATTTCGCCGGCACTCCTATTACAATTTTAATTGTAGATGTGCGAATATTTGAATGCAAAATTGTAACTGGCAAATTTGACATTTGCTTTGTAAATATATTTATTATATATTGATTCAATAATGTAATTACTTTTGCTTTTTTTTTAAACCAAATCGATCGGGTTTTTTAAACAATTCATTCGTCGAATTCGATGGGATTCCATTCGTTTTATTGTTAAATTGCATTTCCTTTTATTCAGAGTCTATAAAAAAACGTTTAAACTAAAGAAAAAATCCGTTTTTGATGAATCTAGTCAATGAAGAAGTAGCACATCAAATTGTATCTCTTTATTATTCCGCAATTCCAATGTTTCAGAGAGAAATTGCTATTCAATTGGGTATTTCACGCCATTCTGTTTGCTATTATATTGATAAACACAAGAAAAATGAAGTTAGTTCATTGCAATCTAAACGGGTCGCCCTTCTAAAAAACTTCTATCAATTTTTTTTTTTTTTTTTCGAATCGGAGGCGAAACTGAATTCTGCAATGGTAGAATCCACATTCATCTTGTTTTTTTTTTTTGTTTTGTTTTTTTTTTTTTTTTTATCGATAAATGAATTAAATCTTTAGTAATAAACGATTGTTTTATCAGGGTGGCATTTTTTTTTCTTTTTTAGTCCTATTTCAAAGATTAACTTCGACAGAATTCTCTGAAAAATATTCTACTTACATATAAAAAAGGAAAAAAATGTTCGACTTCATAGTTTTCATTAAAAGCATCTGCCCATTTTCCATCAGCTGCCCTTTTTCGTCCTGGATTTGGCTCATTTAAATAAAACAATGGTATACACACACAGCATACATATCACAAAATAATGGTTGAATATAATATCTTCTGGTCTATTTATCTAAAAAAAAAAAAAAAAAAAAAAAAAAAAAAAAAAAAAAAAAAAAGGAGAAAAAGGTGAAAAATGGATAAATATTGAATTTTTTTGTAAATAAGTACTAAGATGTAACGAAATACTACCAAATATCTGATTTGTATAATTTTGGTAGATGAATATTTCTTTAAAATCGTTTGAATAATCACATACGAGAATGCTCGTTTTTATTAGTACTCAATTTGTGACATTAATAAATTAATTCTTAGGCGTCATCTTTTGTACCAAGTCAGCAATAAATAAATTTTTAAATATGGCCTTTATGTCATTAAAAAATAGGCTTAAACTGTACTATGCTTATTACATATTCTAAATTCCACAAGCAAAACTTTATCTTTTCTGCTATGCATTCTAATAAATGAATGAGATTTTCTTTTTTGGGAGTGCGTGTGTGTGGAGGGGGGGGGGGGGGGGGTGCACTTTTTTCAATTATTCTAGTATCTTATAGAAATGTATATTTTATTTCATATTTTAATATTTAGGATCTATTAAATTTATAAATTTATTAGGATTTATTAAATTTCATGATCCGGAACCAAAAATTCCAACAAAATTGACTACAATAAATTGCTTTTATAACGCATAAAAATGAAGAGGGATTGGAGATAACAAACTGTTCTAATTTCTTTATTTTAGGTGTTAATTTAACAAAGACTTTGTTCAGGGCCGTAACTAAGAAGATGCTAGAGGCGGCCCAGCTGCCCCCTCCCCCCCTAAAATATTTTGAGCTGTTTCAGGAAAAAATTCCAAAGTTACTAAATGAATTTCTGTTCCAAAAACCCAAATGAAATTCTGCTGAAAAACGTAATTTAATTTTGAGTCTTTTCAAAATTTTGCAGAAATACTAAATTGTAACTAAAATAAGTGCTTCAAAACTCGCTTATCCAATTACATTAACATGATGTTTAATTTCGCACTAGTTATTAACACGATTTTTTCATCATTCTATATTTTACTTAGCATAAAATGAAGTTATTACAACAGTTTAATGCGAAACACAGTATCTGGAGTGTGAATATGTACTAATTTAACTTTCTGCTTTAGAGAGAGAGAGAAAGAGAAAATATGAGCCCCCTCCCCCCCCCCCGCTATTATTCCCTTCTAATTACTGCCTCTGATCTTGTCCCTTGCTTATTATCATTTTTGTTTGTTCAATTAGCATTTAAAAATATCAATGCTGCTGATAAGAACATAGAAAATTTTAAATTTCATTTCAAGAAGTCTAAAAATTTTTATTATTAAAAATACAATTTTATGCTAACAAACAAACAATTCAAATATCATTAAATATTTAAAAAATCCGTCATTATTATTTTAATTAACTTTTTTTAATTATATAAATAAATAAATAAAAAATAAACAAAAAAATATATATAACTAATTTTATGCACGCGTAATAGAGATGAGTTCGGGCTCATTTTTCGGAGCCCGGGCCCGCCCGAGCCCGAAAGATTTTTTTTTATCACCAGAGCCCGCGGGCGCCCGAGCCCGATACCAAAAATATACAAAATAAAAATTGTATGGTATTTAAAATTGTTTCAAAAGTAATATCTCAATTTTAAAAACTTCTTACATCATAGGTATAATTTTTAAATGAAAATTTAAATTTAATCCTATCAAATCCGTATAAAATAAAAATATACTTCATACTTAAAAGGATTTTCATATTTTTTTCCTCCTTTAACAAGCAAATTTGATAAGCAAGTATGTGTTTCATGAATAAATGCATGAAATTTGCAATTATTGCTATTTATCAGCTAACGAATTGAACAAAGTTCGTCAATTTTCTGTATGATGTGCATATAATTTCAAATTATAGCGAATTCTTTACTCATAACAATCTTCCATGATTGACAGGTACTTGAAAATCAACGTAAATTAAAAAATAAATAAATAAATAAAAATAAACTTACATTGAGTTTTTAAAGGTCCTATGCTTTTATAGGAAAAGAAGAATTGATTGCTTGATAGGAAAAGAAGAATTGAAAGATCGATTGCTTTCTGATGGAATAACATGGTGATGAAAGTTACTTACGGAGAAAAGTAACTTCGAAAAGGAACAGCGTCCTCAGCATGAACAGAATTCATGATGACAAATGCATATAATAATCACTAAAAGTTATTTTCATAAGAAAAACGAATAAGATTCGTGCACAATCGAATATTAAATAAATTTGAAAACCTCCAGCTAATTCTTGTCTACTAAAAACAGAAGAAAATATTATCTTCGAGTTATATAACTATATAATAAATAAATAAACGATTCCATTAAAAATTATATTCTGCTAACAAAAAGCTAACTAAAAGCAAATTCATTGTTGTGTTTGTTTTGATTGCCAATCGTCCCCGGAAATTCCGTAGACATAAATCTGTAATTATGAAAAATTTCCATTTGAAACAGCAATGAATTACTAAAATAAATCAATAAGCATTCTGTTTAGAGGTCTTCACGGCCCGGGCCCGGCCCGTTTTGACCCGTTACAATTTTTACGATTTCTAAAAAAAATCAGATTTTTACCATATATAAAAATTCCTTTAAAGAATACTGCATAAATATCTATGGAATGATTTTACAGTATATTTTACAGGAAATACACATTAGCAACATTAATGATTACTTAGATTCTTAAGCTTTCAACATTCAAATTTAGATTCATTAAAAAATCAATATGGCTGAGAATAAAAGAAAAAAGAAAGGAAGTAAAAAACATTGTAACTTTTGAAGCTGTTTAATAAAAGAAGATTTATAAAAATATTTCTATATCATTTTATTAAAGATTTTAAATCCAAATTCATTCGTCAATTCAAAGAAGCTCCTTTCTGATACATATCTAAATTCATTTTTTTTTCTCAGAAACGCATAATATTAGCAAGTGTGTTTATTCATAACTATATAATCGAATGGCGTTATCCATTTTTTGGTACAAGCAATTTAAGAGTACTGCAAGCAAATAAAGCACTGTGATAGTTAGCGTTTTGAATACAATTTCCGGAAGCGATAGCATGGGAATGAAGAAAAACCTGTAACCATTTGAAAAACTATTGTATCTCAACAAGGTTATACAAGTATTTTATTTACCATAAATGAAAAACACTATTCGAATCCAAATCCCTTCAATAGTCAGGCTTATCACTTTTATATATTTACAATAAAAATTAATCTGAAAATATGTCAAACTTTCGCGTTATTGAGAAATTAATTTAAAAACCATCAAGAAGTATATATCCAAAGATTAAGCTAACATAAGTTCTTTATAGCTGTTAATAATTTTACGAATCATGTTGTCTGCCCTACAGATCTTGAGAAAAATTAAGTTTTGTTCCGGTTCGAGAAGTCTATATGTAGAAAAATAACGAAAGCTTTATCTCGTCCCAACACGAGTCAGCTAAAAAAATATTAAAACAGGTTACACACAATGCAACTGACCGATGCCTATCTCTACACTGTACAAGTTACATTTTTATATTGATGTTGTCAAACTAGTATGGCTCGTGACGCAAATTTATATTTATTCTCGTTAAAACCATTTTCGTTGAAAATAGCTCATATTTTATCGTTTCTGCTTAAATCTTCAAAACGGGCTGGCATGCCCGAAATTTTTTTTATCGGCTCGGCCCGGCCCGGCCACGGCTACGAGCCGCGGGCCAATCCCGGGCCGTGTAGACCTCTAATTCAATCCCCCCGTAATTTTGATAAGAAAGAATTAAAATGACTTGAAAAGGAATAATTACGCAATTTTAAATAGAAAAAGGTATTTCAATCTTTTCTACACATAAATCAATAAAACTTTCTGGCTTTAGAAAAAATGAGCCTGGGAATGCTTGAGCCCGAAGTTTAACATAAAAATAGAACCCGAGCCCGTATCGGGCTCGGGATCGGGTTGAACCCGTCTCATCTTTAATGCGTAAATCAAAAATCAAATAGTTACGTAAAGCGCATTCTCATATGCAAACATTCATTTGAACCCTATTTCAATATTCGCATTAGCAGACATTGACTTAAAATAAAAGATTGTATTCACCTAGTTGCGTTATAATGCTACTATACCGGACTAGTAAAAGCTCCACCAATTTTTTTTTCCCTCAAGTCTTGTCTACCCTTGTCTCCTTTTTTCCGTCACTTTTCTTCCAGTCACATTTTTCCATTTACTTTGTATTTTCTACCTTCCCTTACCCCCCCCCCCTCCCATTATATACTCAAGCATACATATCATCTTGATTTGATGGAGAAAAATAACATTTTATATCACTCATTTTATTGTAAAAATTCCATTCTTTAAATTTAAGATACAATTTCATACTTTGCTATTTTTTTTTTAATTTCACAAATTTTTCCATTTTAAAGTTTTTATGAATTCAAATTTCAAAATTTTAATCCAGCTAAATGCAGGAGGAAGTAAGTATGTCTCGCGGATGACACTGCCCCAACCTTCCCCACTTTCCTGAAACAAAATCATAGCTGCATTACTGTATGCAAAATTCTGTAATTTAAAAATATTTCTGAAATGTTTAAATTAGTTAAAAGAACACTATCAGTTCTGTTTTATTTTTTATAAATGTAAAAATACATATTCTAACTTTGTCAATTATTAAATACTTTAATTACTTAATAGAAATTTAAATATTAGTGTGATCAGAACTAGTGTTAATGTTAGTGAATTTAAATGTCTAATAAATTCCCTAGTGGATAAAAAAAATAATTTTTAACAGTAAAACAATTTTAAAGTTTGAAAATTCTTTTCTTAAAACATTTTTATATATATTATTTATACACGTAATTTTTTGTAACATATTGCGATAAGAAAAATTCTATATTCAAAGTATTCTAATAATCCGAATTTTCTGATAGAACATTTCCAGCAAATGTTTAGAAAGAAATCATAGCACTTCTTGTTACTTTAACAGAATTTGAGAATAGAAAATCATGAATATAGTTTCAAAAGCAATTAAAACGACATACTTCATCAGATGGAAAGAATAGAGTTTCTGTTAAATTCCTTTATTTTTGTTACGCGCCCTCGGTTCTTTCCACATGATGAAGGGAGCAGTTTTACTTGACCTTTATTTTTTTTTTTTTTCTGTAGAATCACGAAGTCCTTTTCTATAGCTTATGAAAATTTTAGGTTTTTATTTAATAAGGTTTTGTGTAGATTGGTATCCGCAAAGATATTGTTCCGGCAAAATAAATTGTTAAAAAAAGGGGGGGGGGAGGAAAAAGAAAAAGAAAAGAAAAGAAAGAAAGAAATTTAAGTAATTAAAAGACAATCATTTGTTCAAAAATTATTTTACAAATAAAAAAATTCTATTTTATAAGATATAATAATTTTAAAAATAAATTTACTATTATTTTAGTATAAACTTTCAAACTTCTGCATGAGAACAACATTACATTCAGATGCAAACTTAATTACATCTGATGTATTGTAAATGTTAATTAAAGTATTAAAGATTTTTCGTGTGATGTCAGATATTTCATACATCTTTCAGTTTATAAATTTTGAAATTTAAAAACTATTATATTTAATTATCTAATATTTTTCTTCCATTAATACATTCTTCCTCTTATATTTTTATCAACAAAGCACCGTAGATTCTTCTTTTGTTATTTTTCTAAAAAATAACCCAATTTTACAAAGGTTTTTTTTTTTTTTTTTTTTTTTTTTTTTTTTTCCAACATAGATTTTTTTAGAAAATCTACTATCTATGGACCTGATCTAGTTCAAAGATCTATCCTTTATAAGCTTGATTTAATAAAATAAGTGAATGCATCTGAATTTAAACATGAAGTAAAAAAAATCCATTTTATCTTCAAAGTTTGTAATAGAACTGAATAGACACTTAAAAAATTTTAATTCATTTATTACAATCTTAAGTATTAATAAAATAGTTTTGGAATCATACTTCTTCCTTTTTTATAATTGTGTATTTTCTAGTCTTTTAAAATTACCTCCTTTAGAAAGTCTTCGATCTAAAACATCTTGTATAAAAAATTATTCCTTGTAGTTCTGGTTAATTAAAAAATAATAATAAACGATATTGGAATTTAACTGCATGTTATGTGATATTAAAAAATTGTGATTTTTTAGCTTATATTTACATGTGATGATATTTTAATCAATTAAATTATATCAGTAAAAATGGTAATACGTTTTCAGGAAATCACTTTCCTTGAATGAAAAATTAAAAACTTATTAGGTCGTGTATTAGTTCTATCTAATTTATATCAAGCAAGTTATTTACGAAACAGTTTATAAGTAATTATTTGATAACTTTTAAATCAAAACGGAAATGTTATATCTTTTTTTTTTTTACTTCACTGCGAATCACCTGTTTTTAAAAATTATTGCACCTCCAAGGCAAAATTTCTTTTAAAGAGGATTGCGAATTAGTTCAGGTTTTCAGGGGGTGGGAAAACAAGCTGTCATGGGGAGAAAAATTCCTTGCAAAACACACACAATGGTCTCAAAAGATTATTGATTGCTTACAAATATTGCAGAGGGGGGATAAGCACTTTCTTCCGAAACACAACTAAAGCACTAGTATTGGAAAGCTTGAACATTTTAGAGACACAAAAGATCGTCTGAGTAAATCGTTTTTCAGGAAGAAAACTTTTAAACAGCTGAACTGCGAAAGGGTTAAAGAAGATTTCGTTATAGGCAGGTTCTCCTTTCATGCATTTAATTCTCTTTTAATAAGCCTAGAAATCTACGATTCTTTAAAAAGAATAAATGTTGATGTTTAATTCGCCACGCCTAGAAAGTGATTTTCATAAGTGATGATTCAACAGCGATTGGATATTTGGTCCGTAAAAGTAAGGAAGAATGAAATCATTCCCGGTTTCGTACGAAAAAAAAAATAAATTAGGCCCGGCCGGTTCTTTCTGGAAAAAAAGTAAGGCCCGCGCCCGGCCCGGAAAGATTATTGACTAGGCCCGAATCTTTAAAAAAAGTAAAGCCCGGTTGTAAATAAACAAGCATTCAACGTCCCAGCGCGCTCCGTAGCCAAGCGCTTTGGGGGAAAAAACTTCGAAGAGCATGCAAGTCCGAAGTTGCTTCGATTTTTCATATTTCACCCATTTGACCGCGTACGTCTTATTTTTGGAATATTTGTAAGAATACGATAATTAAAAAATGGTTATCTAAATATTTATTTTTATTAATGAGTATTTCATCCTAAACCCAAAAACATGTAGAACAAATCAAGTTCGTAAATACTTTTGAAACTATGTTGAAATATCTTGATGAATTAAGCCAACTATTGTTTCAACTATTATACCTTCATAACACTAGAAACATGCAGTTAAAATTTTTCAGTATCAGCCTTTACTACGTAACAGTATAATCGTATTGTAATAGCATTAGTATTCGACTTAGTCTAATCAATAACAATCTGTGTAGATTTAAATTAATTTACAAATTCAAAAGCATTTTCTTTGGAAAACAAAAATTCTTTTACTTGAATATTTTGTATCCAAAATATTTAAGTTAACTGGATATAAATATTTGCACATGTAAACTTCAAAGTATGGTACTAGAATAGAATGTAGCATGCACGTTGTACGTCGAATTTCATCTTTCCGCCAAAGCGCTTGGCTAGAGGGGTTGGCATGAAGCGCGCTGGGACGTTGAGTGTTTGTTTATTTGCAGCCCGGTTCGAATGCCCTTAACGAAAATCGTCCCGTGCAGATCTCTAATACTTCCAATAAAGAATCTGGCCGTGCAAAATTTGGGCGGTATTTCTCGGACAAAATTCTATATTGAGCTTTTAAATGTTATAAAATGTTCTGCAAGAGATTTAGATGTAATTTCAAAACCAATAAAATTGTAAATTAAATATTCTTATTTATTTTTGTTAACATATATAATGAAATCAGGGTAACATTAAAATTGATATCTTAAAGTATAAATTAAGCAACGTAACTGACACTAGGACAAAAAATGTCCTGTACTAATTGCCCTGGACATGATGTATTTCTATGCTGGGGTAGTTACCAATCACTGGAATTTTCAAAATAAACATACTTTAAAGAATATTTTAATCAAAGTCTATATTTTATTGAATAGATACATGGAAAAGATTTAACTATGCTAAGCTTAGTTACATCAATTGTAAGGTATTTAGATATTAATGATTTTTGATCGGAGTTAACACGATCTAGCCTCTGCATTGAAATGTGAGACGTGACTTTAAGCCACCGTTTTAAAATCTAAAAAAAAAACGTGAACATCCATTAGTCTTAAACTTGCACACAATTGATATTTTCATAACCATCGAATTTGAATAAATGAATGATGAGATAACACAGCTATGATGGTATATATTTAAAAAAAAATTATAGATGTTTAACTAAGCCCTCCTTAGAGATTAACAATCATTCAACTACAGAAGATTTTACTACAAATAAGTCTATTATGAAAAGCACAAACACAACATGGACATACTACATAAAATACAAAATCCAAACTTTCACTGAAAACGTTCTACAGAGTCAAGAGAAGATATGCACGTTTCTCATACGATTATATATCGACTGACGAGTATTAATCTTCTAACATTCTCATTTGATCTAAATATGTCCAACATAAAATACATTATACTTAACATACAATATCATAAATAAAAATGAACAAAAATTATTTTTTTTGAATTTCTGAAACAACACTTCACTTTGAAGTTTCATTTATAAAACTTCTAATTGTTCAATAGACAGAATATAATTAAATGAAACAGATAACATAAATCTATAAATAATTGTACCATACAGTGCTAGACCAAGGATATGAGCACTAGATAATCCAAATATATTTTCAATCAACTACTTTTTAAACATCTTCCGAAGCATACTTCACAAACAAGAAATTTTATCTAAATGTACGTTTAGATGACTACTGTCTGAAAATCCCTTATGAACACATTTTACAATCAAAGGTATTTTCTTTTGTAACCGTAAGGAAGGGAACTTTTTCTTATTCTGTTCTTTTCTCTTACTGAATATCGTTTAGAACATACTTTCCTCTAAATTCTTTCCTCTGAATACATTCACATGTGTATTTTTAGATGATGACTAGAAGGAAATTTTTGAAAAATATTTTGTGAACAAAAAGATTTTTTTTATGTGAATATGCAACTGTTTTTGAAGAATACCACTTTTCGAAAATCCCTTTGAACGTATTTCACAAACAAAAGATTTTTATTATCTATGGGTTCGTAAGTGCCTTTTTAGAATCTGTTTTAATGAAAATCCTTTAGAACATATTTCACAAACAAATGGTTTTTCATCCGTATGAATACTCAAGTGTTTTTTCAGATTACCTCTTTCTGCAAACCTTTTGGAACATATTTCACAAACAAAAGGCTTTTCTTTTGTATGAGTGCGCACGTGTCTTTTCAGGTCGCAATTTTGAGAGAATCTTTTAAAACATGTTTCACAAACAAAAGGTTTTTCCTTCATGTGGATACGCAAGTGCCTTTTCAGATTACTACTTTGTGAAAATTTTTTGGAACATATTTCACAAACAAAAGGTCTTTCCCTTGTATGGACACGCAAGTGATTTTTCATATATCCACTTGTAGAAAATCCTTTGAAACATATCTCACATACAAAAGGTTTTTCCTTTGTATGGGTGCGCAAATGTTCTTTTAGATGACAACTGTCCAAAAATCCTTTAGAGCATATTTGACAAACAAACGATTTTTCCTTTGTATGTATGCGCATGTGCACTTTTAAATGACTACTACTTGATAATCCTTTGGAGCATATTGGACAAACAAAAGGTTTTTCTTTTATGTGAATATATAAATGCTTTTTCAAATAGGATTTTTCTGAAAATCCTTTGGAACATATTTCACAAATAAAAGATTTTTCCTTTGTATGGGTACGTAAATGTATTTTCAGGTTGCAACTTACAGAAAATGCCTTTGAACATATTTCACACACGAATGGTTTTTCTTTTGTATGGCTGAGCAAATGTATTTTCAGATGACCACTTTGTGAAAATCTTTTAGAACATATTTCACAAACAAATGTTTTTTCGTTCGTATGGGTGCGCAAATGTACTTTTAGTTGACCACTAACTGCAAATCCTTTAGAACATACTTCACAAACAAAAGGCTTTTCTTTTGTATGGGTTCGCAAATGCAATTTTAGATGACTTCCTTGTGAAAATCCTTTGGAACATATTTCACAAACAAAAGGTTTTTCCTTTGAATGGATACGGAAGTGAATTTTTAGATTTCCCATTTGGGAAAATCCTTTAAAACATTGTTTACATACAAAGGGTTTTTCCTTCGTATGGGTGAGTAAGTGCTTTTTCAAGCCACCACTTCCTGAAAATCTTTTCGAGCAAATTTCACAAACAAAAGGTTTTTCCTTAGTATGAATGAGCTTGTGTACCTTAAGATATCTACTTTGAGAAAATCTTTTGGAACATATTTCACAAATGAAAGGTTTTTCTTTTGTATGAACAACCGAGTGTTTTTTCAGGCTGTCACGTTTTGAAAATTTTTCGTAACATATTTCACAAACAAAAGGTTTTTCCTTTGTATGGGTTCGATAATGCAGTTTTAGCTGATTTTTAATTGGAAATCCTTTTGAACATATTTGACAAACAAAAGGTTTCTCCTTTGTATGGAAACGCATGTGTATTTTTAGGTAACTAGGACGAGAAAATCCTTTGGAACATATTTCACAACTGGAAAGTTTTGCCTTCATATGAGTAATCATGTGTTTTTTCACGTTACCTCTTGTTGAAAATCCCTTGGAGCATATTTCGCAGACAAAAGGTTTTTCTTTAGTATGAGTGCGCAAATGTACTTTCAGATGACCACTGATTGAAAATCCTTTGGAGCATATTTCACAAAAAAAAGATTTTTCTTTTAGTTGAGGTTCAATGTGATTTGCTGACATTTTCTTTAGGATTAAAACTTATTTTCTAAGGACAAAGAAGGTAAATATCTGCTTAAAAACACGCTTTGTTGAAATTTCTAAGAAAACGCTTTATCTGTTTTAAAAACAAGTAATGCCAGTTTTTTATATTTAAATCTGAAAAAATTAAATATTTTTTTTATCTACAGATTTAGATACAGTCAAATCCCGATATACTGCCACTGCCCGCTTGCGAAATTTTTAGCACTATGACAATTTTGGTGGTATATCAAAAATTAATTAATTAATTAATTAATTAATTTTTATATAATTTTACAAATTTTATTTTAAAGTGTATATAATTTAATATGATTAATATACATAATATAATTGAATCGGTCAGTTCAAAATCGTCATTAGACAAATTTTTCTTTTAAATAAAATAAACAGTTACTGTCGCAAATGCTTAATTAAAGGCAAAACTATAATCTGTTTAATATCCATACAATATAGTGAATTTCTTCTTCTTCAAACAATACCTTTTATTTTCGATCGTTGCTTAAACGACTTAAATCGGCGACTTTAGTGATTTTTGCATGGAAACTGGTGATGCTTCAGTCATAAAATTTTATGCAAAATTCTACCACGATCACATACATCATACAAAACTTTTTTTTTATTTACGACAACAATGGATTCATTGTTTTGGTATAAAAGATCTTAAACAAGAAATTCGATGTCTTACATGTGTGAGAAAGGCATTACTGACATGGGAGATAATGTTTGCTTTATGTTGTTGAATTATATTTAGAATAATATTGGACCGCATATTAAGCAATTATAACTGATTAAGCATTTATACACGAGATTTCACTATTATTCAGATAAAAACGCACTATCATGCCTAAAAAAAATTATTCTTGAATCAGCTAAACAATCATTTATCTTGATGAAAAATCTTTTAATCCATGTGCTACTTATATCAGCAAAAGCCTATGCATCGACTGTGTCAATAAATAGATCAGGATAGCCTTCTGGAAGAATATCTGCTATTTTATTAGAACATATTTAGCTAGACAATTGCCAGTGTTGAAGATAATCCAGCTGAAAATAATGAAGAATATGATTACACACCAAAATTACACAAAAACATAAAAATGATTTCATAGAAGTCTAATCTTCATTAATTTTGATTAAAAAAATGTTTTATATGACTGTTTTGTTCAAATATGTACCACCAAACCTCGTATCTTGCTAAAATAATATAAGTCAAGAACAGTTTTTCTTTTATTATTATTTTTTTATGCATAAATTATAAAAATTATTCGATATTTACAAACACTGAAATCCACACTGTATAATCATCCCCCCCCCAAAAAAAATAAAAGTTTGTTTATTTTTTAATAATATAGTTTTTTTAAATTTATTAACAGTTCTCATTCTGTGACTTATGTAGTTTTTGAAATGACTGATTATATTAATATATCATGATTCAAAATTATCCCGATAATGAGTGAAAATAACATGCACTTAGCTCTTTATATAATCAATTTTACATAAAATAAATAATTATTAATATAATAGACACATACATTAAATCTCACGCTGAATTTATTTTAACTATCTCTTACAGGAAAATATTTTTAAACTAGCCGCCCTTGGCGAACAGTTTGGTCGCCATTAAATGTTTTTAAAGCATTTTATGAAGTTACTTTTATTCACAACATATTTTACTTGTTCAATACTTTGGCAAATAGGAAGATTCTGGAAGAGAAATCAAGAATTCAGTATGGCACAGATGTCATATAAGCGCCACAATTAAATGGTGCGGTTGCAATACAATGGCGATTTTATGCTTCACGTGTAACCTTGCTATATTTTATTTATTAATAAATTGTTTATTTACTTTATTTTCCTTTTTAAATGATATAAATTCATTTGTACTTTAATTATTAACTGAGATTTTTTTATTTATTTTTATTTTTAAATAATAGAACATAATTAATATATATATGTAACTGGATTTTAAAACGAAGTTTTTGACAAATTGGCATCAGAAAAAAAATCGCGCCAATATAGTGCGCTTTTGATATATTTATGTTAGCTAGATGATGGAGAAAAATTGTCAATAATCCCACAACACTTTTACGCATTTCATTAATTTGATTTATAGTATCAGGTATTATCTTATTATCCCGTAGATGGATTTCGCCAAATTGTACAAACTTATACAATGTTATTTTAAATAACAAATGAATGATTAAAACATCAATACAAATAAAAAGTTCAATTAAAAATAATTTCCTGTTGTAACAAACACGTGTATCATGAATGCGACATTCACGACCATCCATTATTTGCATTTAATCTTATAGTTAGGCGACAGTTTTTTTTGTCGACGACTTAATTAAGTAGCACCAAATATAATCCTTCCATTCATTCATTTTATTTAAAATTTAAAACTCAAACATTTGCAATTCACGACATTTAATTATTTCTTAAAAAATTAAATAATACCATAAGCCATGACTTTTAAGTAAAAAAAATATTAGTTAAATAATTAGTAAAAAAAGTTCCATATCCGGTTTTTTTTGTCATTAAATGAATCAATGTGGTTACGATTTTCAGCCTTCAGGGTTGCTTTTTCGGTGCGTTCGTAATTATGTAAATACGTAGCACGTATACGTATAGCTGTCGTTCAGTCCGTCCGTCTGTCTATTTGTCCGCATATAACAACGCAAAAACTACCCAACCGAATCTTTTGAAATTTAAAATATATAATTATTACATAATTTTGTCGAGCCATTTCAAATTTTATGAGAATCGGATGGATAGATCAATTACAGGGACGATCAAAAGTATTCCGTTACATTACGGTCAATGGGGAAAAATGTTGCAAATGCATTTTAAGCGTTTGAAATTTAAATTACATACTTATTACATAATTTTGTCAAGTCATTTCAATTTTTTTTAATTAAAATTCATAGATCAAATACAGGGACAATAAAAAATAATCCGTTACATTACAGTCAATGGAAAAAAGTTTCAAATGCATTTTAATAATATTACACTCATTCGAACATAATACAGGGTGGTTAAATTTTAACTGACGGTTCTCAGAGGCTCATAACTCCGGTTCTACTGAGCGGATCCGAATGAAACTTCAGATATATGTTATGTAGATCATGCGGCCGAGGTTTTTGTAAAAAAAAAAAGTTTCAAATTTCGCCACTAAGTGGCGTTTTAACAATATAAAATGACAGATAACAATTCAAAAATCAAAGATTGACGGAATATTTTATTTATTTACACACCTGTGTGCTCTATGTGCAAACCTTATCGGTCAACAGTATGCTGAAAGCGTACCACCGCGTTATCAATGGCGGCACGCAACACATCAGTAGGAATCATGGAGACATGGCATACGATGCTAGCTTTTAAGTCCGCTAAATTAGTTACACGTCTTTGATACACATGATCTTTCAGAAAACCCCACAGTCAGAAGTCAGAAGGTTTCGGATCTAGCGACCTTGCTGGCCAGGAAAAGGGGAAAGTACGCGAGAAGAGACGCTCATCAGAGAAATTGTCTTGAATCACATTTTTTACACATCCCGCCGTATGAGCAGTTGCCCCATCTTACATGAATATTGTGGTTGCCAAACAGCCTCTTTGTCTTAACGCCGGGACAACATGATTCTCCAGGAGACTCCTGTATCGATCACCTGTTACTGTACGCCTAACAAACCCGTTCATCGTGACTTTTACGTTCGCTTTTATAGCGTAATTTCTCTAACTACTCATTTACATATGGTTTTAGCACTACAGCGCCATCTAAAAGCGATTTTTTTTTTTTTTTTTTTTTTTTTTTTTTTTTTTTTTTTTTTTTACGAAAACCCCGGCTGCATGATCTACATAATATATATCTGAAGTTTCATTCGGATCCGCTCAGTAGAACCGGAGTTATGAGTCTCTGAGTACCGTCAGTTTAATTTTAACCACCCTGTAATATTGATATGCATCATAAAGATATATATAAAGATATTATAATATAGATTTTGCATAATCTGTTGTGCAAAGATCTTTTGTTATTGACTTACAAGGCCACACAAAAGTATTCAATTACATAATGAGTATAGAGAGAACATTGTTTGTTCCGTATTTTAATTGTAATTAACTACTTACAATTTTATGAGATTGATATATGAGAGTGATATTTTTTAAACTTCATTATCATACGAACGCACCTCATTTGCTACGCTTCACATGCAATTTATAACTTCCTTAATTACCGGAATGGACTTCATCCATATGCTTTTTTGCATTTAGTATATTTTTCAAAAACTTTATGACTCTTGTTTTATTTTGACATAGATAACAAATATATAAAGTCATAAAAGTATGTAAATATAAGTTTATCGTATTTGTTTATAGGTTTATATAATGCATATTTATATATGTATGTCGCTATATATAATTACATATATAGAAATATATATATTTATAAAAATAAAACTATTTATATAAACAACTTATTTATCTTTTAACATGTGACATACGCAATGTTTATTTAATTAATATATGTTTAAAAATATCTAAATACCAAGATGTTTCGTCATCTTGAAAATTTTAATACGATCCTAAAATGTTTTTTGTTTTGGCACCATTTTGGATTTATTCACTAGTTGCGCCAACTAGAATAGAATATGGAACTCTCCCCGAATTGTTTTAATTTTCCACGCAAAAATTGACAAATGTTAAATGGCGATTTAAAAAATTGTAACCTTTGTTAAAGTTCGCAACAACGATATCGAAACTTTTATCACAAAAAAAAAAGACAGTATATAGAATTTTTTCTTTTTTTTTAAATGTATTAATATACATTTATAAGCAAAAAAAATGGAAAAAATAGCATTGAAAAATACTGTTTTGAATGCAATTAGTCTTTGACAATCTACTTATAATAAAATGCGACTGAAGAAATGTGTAGAATGGTTCCAGGTTGCACCACTCCGATCTGGAATTCAACCGTTGCTAGACGCCACGTTATGCTTAATTGAAAACGTATGCTAAAATGGTGCTTTTAAAATTTCTTCCACTTGAAATAACATTTTTTCAGCATATTTTCATATAAAACATGTATATCAAACCGTATTATAATACATAAAGATAACAGTGGAAGTGTAAAAGTTTTATTATCAGCGTACGATCGTATTTATCACTCTAGCACCGTATTTCATAACTTTAGTGCTGCCATCCATGAACTATTTTAGAAGCCTTTTTGGGGAGTATATTATAAAAGATAAATTTAGTTTTAGATGAATTTAAATTTAGTTTTATTATTTTTTTTTAAATGCTAGCATTTATCTGGTTAATTTTTTTTAATTTTGTTTTCTATTTAAATAAATGAGCGGTTTTTTTTCTTCAAATTGTTAAGGATATATAAGATATCATCATGATTGCATTAGTATAACTGAAAATGATTTTTTCACATGGTCTTAAATTAAAATTTCATCTGCTTTGACGCAATGCAAGCGAATAACTCAAAATTGCTCTTAAATCAAAATTTGATGATTTTTATTTAGTTTATGATATATATTCTTTACATTTAAATGACATTTGATAAAAAATACAAATTTCGTTTACAATGCAAGCAAATTTTTAATGGATATAATCTAAGCTTTTAAAAACTGGTACATTTAATTAAAAATTTTACAAAAGAAACAATAATAATAATTTTGGTTTTCATAACTTACGGATTGAATTTTTAACATTGCAAGCTGAAGTTTTTAAAAATTGATTTTGATTTAAATCAATGCCTCCTGCTATAGAAAAATAGCAGTATTTTCTATAAGAAACTTCGAATTAAAAAAAAATGTTTTGTGTATATTAACTGCGTATACATTGCACCAAATTCAAATTTAGAAAGAAAACACAAAGTTTCAAACTCGATGTCTAAAAGCATTGAACTAAGAATCTATCATATACCCACGACTAAAATCGCTGCCAAATCATAATAAAGAATCAAAATAAAGAATGTATTTTAAAATTTTAAAAACTTTAATATTCAACTTAAATGTTTTGTGAAATCTTCAGAAATTGAGTTTTATTTTGCCAATTATTATTATTATTATTATTGTAATAAATACTGTTCTTTGTTTAGAAATTAAAATTTGTTCAAAAACTAAATATAAAGTAAAAAAAAATCATTTGCATTTGTAGAAATTTATTCCTATTTTTAAAATGTGCTTTTTTACAATACAAACGTTTCAAAAATAAAATCTGCATTCTGTTTGTTTGTATGAAGTATTAAAAGTGAAAATTCCGTCATTTTTGACGGGGTTATATACTTGTCATAAATATATTTGGCGATTAACAATAATTTAATGTGATCTACGTAAATGACACATATATTTAAATGCCGATGAGATATGAAATTTGATTAAATATCAAATGAGTTAATCTTGTTTACATTTCGCTTTGTTAAGAAAGCTTTTTGGAAGTTGAATTGTACAGCACTTTACCTAACAACATGATACTAATGTTTGATTGGATTACATGCTCGAATTATTTTTGCATGGCGAAATTCATAGTTGGAGAACTTGCTGTGTGAATTATTACCTCCATTAATTCACTCATAATATTTTTTTCACTCATTGAAGAATGAATCATTGTTTTGTTTACTTTGGTATAAAAAGATATTCGTTTGTCAATTTAATTTTAACCGAAGTAATTTCAAAATATCTATACTCCAATGTAAGTCATTTCTCAGATATTATTATTTTTAAACAATTTCTATGAAATTGTAATTTTTATTCAGTTTGATCTGAATAAATAATTGGGAAGACTTCCATATCCAGCTCCCTTCTTTTTTTTTGGCTTTAAATGAATTAATACAGTTGCGATCTCCATCATTTGAGGCAGCTTTTTTACCATTTTGTTTAGCGTTTACATTTTGCATTTAGCATATTTTTTCGGAAACATTTATAGTTTTTTTTTAATTTGACATATAAAATAAATATATGATTATATGAAATTACAAAAATATTTATAAGCGTACATTTTTTATTTATAGCGAAATTTAACTAAAATGTATGTACAAGAAAAACATATTTATATAAACATCGTATATTTTTTAACATATAACGTTTATTAAATAAAAATATGTCTATAGATTATTTAAAAATCCTGTTTTTCGCCATCTTGAGAAATTTGACAAATTTTTAAAGTAACATTTTTTATTTTTTCGCTAATAGCGCCAACCAGAAATATTTTTTTTATTAAAAGTGGTCGCTTGGTATATGAAAATTCAAGTGGTAATTCTGGCAAACTGTTAATGACAGCCGCTTTTCGCCATAATGAGATAAAAGACTGAGAGCCAAAGACATGCCACGTTATATTTCCTACCACCACCACCGCTACACAGGCGCATCAGGTCACGAGCCTCGCTAGTCGGAATCAGAACTTTCAATAACTCGTAGCTCAGCGTGAGGTGTTTCCATTCTCCAATGAGAGGCAGAATGGGTGGCAGGTGCATTTTTTCAAGTGTTGAGTACAATATGACTTCTTATATATGTAAAAAAACTTTGAATTGAGCTTCAAAACATCTATATGCAGCAAAAAGGAGTAGCCATTGAAGTTCTAGCAAAAAAAAGTATATATATATATATATATATATATATATATATATATATATATATATAAAGGTATGCAAAGAAAATGTTAAGTAATTTCTAGAATATTTTAAACACGATTAATAATTTTACACGATTACACGATCTTAATCGTGTTTAAAATTAATATAAAATTAATCTAATTCTACAATATGTCTAAAATTGAAAGCGTCCAGTCACTAATGGCCATGTAGTGTATCTGGGAGCAAGGCAGTGTGTCCGCCAAGTTTGCCCAAATATTATTACTTTTCTTTGATTTTTTGTCAGACCATTAATGGTCATCCTTATCAAATGTACGCTGATAAGTATGAGGTCAAACACAATTTTTATAATCCTAAAGTTCCAGAAGAATCCGACAAATATATTTTTAAATATTCTACAATATGTCTAAAATTGAAAGTGTCCAGTCACTAATGGCCATGTAGTGCATCTGGGAGCAAGGCAGTGTGTCCGCCAAGTTCGCATAAGCTGTAAGCTACCTTTTTCCTGAACCCTTTTGACATACTTTTTACCTTCTCATAATTTCGTTTTAGGGAGAGATATCGAAATTTTTCTTTTATACGATGTGCGTACAGTAAAAAAGAACTAGTTTCCACGATTTCCTGTTTCTGCATTAGTAATTATCGAAATATTAGATTCCGAAAAAACGCTTTTTTGTCACTCACTCACTTGTGATCGTCAAATAAATAAGGTACTTCTAAAAGTGTTAGCATCATGAAATTTTAAGTAGGTTTCGTAGCATGACTAATCAGAAAAATCTGAAAACATATAATTTCCGCTTCAAAATCTTTCAAACAGGGTTGTTCATTTTGACGTATACAGTTAGTTCCTTAACACATTTGATTGGACAATTTTGGATTCGATTGGACCCGATTACAATTTTTTTAAGGGGTTACGTGATTTCAAACAGAATAAAAATTTTTATGCTATTCCAAAAAAAAAAAAAAAAAAAAAAAAAAAGTTGATTAAAAAGAAAATATTTTAAATAGTTTAAGTTATGATCTAACACAACATTAAGATCATGAAATGTTTAACAAAATATAATAGCAATTCGGTACTTTTTATACATAATGGGCTTGGAGAAATCGATCAATTTACCTTGACGATAAAGAAAATTCGGTAATGAATTTTCTGAAATACTGTTTTACTGTTTCATATGCACAAGCAATTTTTTCTATACGTATACAATTGATTTAATACAAGGAACACATTTATTTATTTTTATATACAAATAGAAATAATTAGTGTATATTAAACAATATTGTGTACATGCATAAAAATGTTTATGTATATATAAATATACACTGCTCAAAACAATTAAAGGATATTTGAAGTTTTATATAAAATAAAGATATAAACGAAATTTTTTTTTGCCGAAAATAGAAGAAGAGAATCACAAATGCAAATTTTTCTGATTTTCAAACTGTGGAGTATGAAAATTTTGAGTTCGACGTCAAAAACGTCGCTTCAGCGGCAGCGAATGAAATTTGACTTTCAACTGGATAAAAGAGAATGAAGACAAGGATGATCGGCATTCAGTGATTGCTTTGTTTCGATGAGTACGATGTCTCAGAAAAGTCATTTGACAGATTCAGAAGCTTGGAGAATTGTTGGTAGGTTAGAAGGGGGGCAAACTCAAGCCGAAGTAGCGCAAGCCATGAGTGTCACAAAGTGTCATTTCCAGGATCTGGAACCGTTTTCGGAGAGTAGATGTGCAAGCCGAAGACCAGGGCAAGGTCGTAGACGGGTAACAACGCCCAATGAAGATCGGTATTTAGCGTTAACAGCTCGGAGACATCGAAACATGAACGCTACTCTTCTCCAACAACACCTTCGCTCGGCTACAGGCACCACGATTTCAACTCAGACTGTACGAAACCGGCTCCATGCTGTAGGTCTGTATGCTCGCCGACCGATGGTATGTGTTACATCAAGGCATCGTCGCGACCGCAGGGAGTGGGCAACCGAGCATGTCAACTGGAGGAGAAATGAATGGAGCAATATTCTGTTTTCTGACGAGTCCCGTTTTTCTATGTATCCGGATAATAGGCGTATTTTTATCTGGAGGGACCGTGGCAGTAGGAATAATCCTGCGTTCGTGCACGAAAGTGTCAGATTTGGCGGTGGAGGAGTGTTGGTGTGTGGTGGCATCTCCATTGACGGGCGCACTGACCTCTATATCATTCGAGATGGAGCTCTGACTGGTCGCCGATATAGGGATGAGATCCTCAGACCTATTGTAGTCTCTTACGCTGCAGCAATTGGAGATAACTTCATTTTAATGAACGATAACTGCAGACCACATCGTGCAAACCTGGTGGAGGATTTCCTTTTCGAGGAAGGAATCGATCGAATGGAATGGCCAGCGTGTTCTCCAGACATGAATCCAATCGAGCACGTTTGGGACGCTCTAGGAAGATGAGTTTCTGGCCGCCAACAATCCCCACAAACTCTCCAAGAACTGGAAAGAGCTCTTCTGGAAGAGTGGGGCAGAATACCCCAACTCGTCATTAATAGCCTCATTGAGTCCATGCCTCAAAGGTATTCAACGTTGTTGGCCGCCCGTGGAAACCATACCCCTACTGAAAATGATTTTCTTTGAAGAAAACACCTTTTCTTATTATTTTTTTCTCATATGCACAAATTGTTTTTTCCTTTTGTACACAAATGCGCAATAAAATGCATTTTTTTTCTGCCATATATATGTGTAATTTATTCTCATATAACCTACTATGTCTGTCGACCATGTATCAATCAGCTAAAAAGTTTCCCAGATACAAAATCCACCTAAAACTGCAATATCCTTTAATTGTTTTGAGCAGTGTATATAATAACAACATGAAAGTTTACCAAGGTATTTTTCATAGCTGTTTATATAATTATGCAATATAGCTCACATTCTATAGTCCAAATCACGCCAAGAATTTTTAAAAATGCCAAGGTTCCGATAGTGGATAAGTATAATATATCTCAAATGAAAATTCAAAAATTTCCTTGTTTGTAAAATAAATTTGTGATTAATAAAGCTGTCTTTGATTATATGCGACAGATGCGGCCCTTGAAATCCGTTAATTCTACTAAATTGTATAGTTGGTCTATTTACTATTAACTTATTGTTAATTATAAATCTGCAAAAGAAAGATTATAGTTATAGATAAAATATGTTGGTAACCAAAACATGATTTCAAAATATTAGCTTAAGTTAAAAAAGGTGTTACATAATTTCAAGCTAAATGAAAATTAAAAATTATAAGCTTTATAAAAATCTTGATAAGGCAAATCTTTCAGTTTACTTATTCATCTTTTACTTCCTTAAAACAAATTTCATTAAAGACCGAGAGGCGTCTGTACAAACCGTCAGCTTATCGAGTTCAAGCCTGAAATTTTAAAATTAAATAAAATTCGATAAGAATGTTAAAGATAACCGGTCTGCCAAGTCATATTTTTGTGGAAACCACCTACAGGTCCCATTTTAGTGGTTGATTGGCGGATTTTTCATTTTGTGTTTCAGCACAAGTTCCTCCGTGTTTCCATGCCTTTGGAAGCAGGAAAACACAATAGTAAACCTATCAGTCAATCGCTAAAATAAGGCCTACAGTTGGTTGCCACCAAGATATGACTTGGCCGATCCGTTGTACTTTAATATGCTAATCTTGTTTTCATTCATTTTAAAATTTGAGCTAGTGACTTACTTTAAACTTAGTGAAGTGATGGTGTGTGCATACGCCTCCCTGTCTATTATAAATATCATATGTCTAATATCAATAGCACTCTAGTTTTTTTTCTCTACAATTTATTTTAAATGTTATTAAAAGAGGGATTTTCGATCATAGTATAATTTTCTGTTACGTATATACTTATAAGCCTTGAAAGCAACAATCATAACTTAATTTCTTAAAACTGGATTATATTTGTAGCATTATATTAATTTAAATAAAGTTTTAACTGCAGTGAAACCTGCAGCCTAGTGAATGGATATAACCGGTCGCGGCAGTGAGAAGGTTAATAAATCTAAAAAATATCCACCACTATTTACGGAGCACCACTTCTTTAAATTCGGCCTTAGCAGTGGCCAAGAGGTTCTGCTCTCGAAGCTGGTAGACGGGAGGTGCGAATTCGAACTCAATTGTGGTGTGTGTGAACCATTATTTGTATGGAGGAAAAATGTTTAGAAAAAAATAGAAAAATAATTTTAACTCTGCATTTGGTTTTATATGCCTAAATGAGCCATAATATACATGGCAAACAGGCAAAATCTCATTAAAAGAATTTATATCAACAATTCATAAAAGTAACTTTGTAATATTATGCAATTTCCATAATTTTACTTCTTAGCTTCCATTATCTTAATTTCATAATGGTCACAGGATTACTTCTCTAACTTACAAAGAAAGCCTCTATAAGCAATGCTTAGAAAATTTTGAAAAAAAAAAAAAAATACCGCTCTTACCATGAGATATATATGATATATATGCCAAAACACAAATTCGGCGAACCTCAAAATAGCATACCTAAACAGAATAATAAAAACTTCCTTTATTTTGGATATTTTTGTTAGTTGGCATACACAATATTTTTTTTTAATATAATACGTTTTTATATGTTCTCTTTAAGGGGGACGAATTTCTACTCTTTGTATTGTATTAATTTAAATAAGTTTAATTGAAAAAAAACACGATTTAACTACAGATTTGACACTACATTTATATGCATACATACAAGTAATAAATAGATATACATTTAAATTCACATCTCTGTAACGCATATCATTTAATAACCAGTTTTCAAATGTATTAAAATAGTTTGTGATTGGCGAGGAAAAATATTGCTCTTCAAATCATATGGCATGTTTATCTTTTGGGGTTAAATATTCAAAATAACTTATTTATTATTTACAGACTTTACTGGAATTTCATAGCTAAATTTGATGAATTTTTCATAACATACATAAGCATTTGGAGAAGTATTCATCACACAAGTATTTATTAGCATTTTTGAACAACATTCTAAGTATATGCTGAAAGACCTTCCATCTCAGTTTTTTCAAAAACGGCTAAACGTTCATGCACAGGAGACTGCCACCAGTGAAAATCCTTTTGGAATGGGACTCTAAGTTTGGGTATTCCAATATTTAGCTCCAATTTTGAATTCAAATACTTTTCTCTTGGAGGGATATTTGTGGCTCTAAGGGACAATATAGATTTCCCGGGGAGAAATTACATTTTTTGATAATTGAAAACATAAAATCTCAAATCTTCTGGTGGGAGGGGAATTTTCCTTTTCTCAGGGAGCGGGGTGTTTTTTTTTCGAGCCACAACACTGATTGACTCACTCTTTAGCTTAGTGAATACAACAATCTTTAGCTCAGAATTTCAAGATTTGATTAATTTTCAAAGAAAATTTCATCATGGGTGAAAGCAATTTTACAAAATCTTTTGATGTTCTCAAATTTACATATATTTTTTTGCATGAGTATTAATATATATATATATATATATATATATATATATATATATATATATAATACCATTAAAAGTAGACAAGATTCACCAATGGATTCTATCAATAAAACAATCAAACAAAACGAAGAATTAGAATTGAATTGAATTGTAATAAAATAAAAAAATAGTGTAACGACTAAATCTGAAAAAATAAATAAATAAAATGAATGCAAATGGAATTTGTAGCCCCAAAAGCAGAATCTTCAGGCCCCAAATGCTTTGGAACTACAAATGAAGTGTGCGGTTTCATCCACGTATTAGCCATGAAATAGCAAAATAATACGTATTTGGGGCTACCAGCACACAAAAACCAAATTATTAAACAAGGAACAAAGATATTTTACAAAAAAGAAGTTGAAAGTAAGTAAAAATAATATTTAACCATAACAATCAAAAAAGATAAAAAGCTGAATGGAAATATAATTCAACCAGAGAAAATAATTAATAATCGATATTAACGTAAAATTAAATTAATAAAATAATTAAAATTAGAAATATATATATATATATATATATAAAACACATAAATATAAATATGACATGCTGAACAATATAAATATGACAATATATATATACAGTCAAGGATCGATAAACCGCGCATGCATAATCTGCAATTTTTTATAATTCGCGTTACTTTGTAAACAGAGAAATAAGCAGTTAAGAAAATTTCCAAATTCATGAACCAAAAATGATTTTTTAAAGCAATTAATAAAAAAAAAATAAAAAAAAATCGTACTAAAAATCTACTTTTTTATAATATAACTCTTTTAGTTTATTAACAGTAAAAAAAAATGTATTATAGATCATATGTATTAATTTTTATTTAAATGCGCATAGATATATGTATATCAATTTTTTAATAAAATAACTTTAAAAAGGCATTTTTTGAGATGGCATATTAGATTAATTATTAGATTTCATACTTATTTTTATATATTATACTGATTATAGGATTATAATGCTCCCTAGGAATAATAAAATAATGTATAATCCACAATATTCTATAATCCACACAACCTTTGGCCACATCTTGTGCGGAGCATAGAACTTTGACTGTATATATATAACATATATTTTGTCATCTCTCAAAAATGAGAATTAGTATTTGAACAAACTTCTACTCCATTTCCGCTTTTCAATTTTCCTATTCCCCTCCCCGTTTAAAAAATATCAATTTATAATTTTCAAACAACTAGAAATACAGGTTCAAATGAACTGTATTTTTAAACATCGTGTGTAACATAATCTGTCTGCATATATTCAAATAACAGGTTTCTTTTTCCGAATAAATCTAATTGCTACAATGAGTTTTTATAGTATTTGTGTGAAATATCGAAGTATTTTGCGACAGCTTTCTGGTAAATTTATGTTGGAAATATTCTCATTTTGTGAGAATTATTTTTAAGAAGAAGTTAATAGGAATAACATTTTAATAAGTGTTTTTATACAAAACAAAGATAATAGCCAACAACTCAAATTACCTTGCTTGCATCCTAGTTTGAACCTTAAAACACTAAAGTATTCTGTAAGACCAATTTTCGTTATTTATTTTAGCAATTTTGACATCAGGTCTTCTAATGCCATAAAATTAAAGAATAAAATCAATAAAATATACAAATGGCAAACTTTTATACGTAAATTAACATACATATGATTAAAATAACCGTAAATTAATGATAACCACTGTCCAAAGGCTTATTAAATAAAACAGTGGAAATTAAAAATTATCTGCATGTTTTCTTTTTGAAAATTTCTATAAAAAGAGCATCACAAGCTAACGACCACATGATTTCTATATCTTCATATTATTCTTAGAAGTTTTGCCAATCGATACAATTTTCATTCCATGCTAAACACAAATGTCGATCTTTACTCATCTTTTACTTTAATATTTCCAGTTAGAACTGAGCAAAAGAGTTTAACAGGGTAAACGTGGATAAGTGGCTTCAACTGGAAACCTATAATAAAACTTTTTGTAAGTTATCATCCTGATATACAAACTATATTTTATTTGCATGTACAAATTCTAAGGTTATATGTGTTTAGGTATATTCTTCAATGTGACTTTGAACTATACACTAACAATTTTCAACTTGAAATATTATTTTTTTATCTTATAAATTATTTATATTATGCAGATAAAATGAGCGGTATCAGTTTGCTATGCTTTTATAGATATTATATAATTGTTTTTTAAATTTTTGAGTAATTGCATGCATATACAAAACTGATAAATAATACTGGTTTAGTTTTTAATGAATGTGATACAAACATGGAAATAATGGAGAAAACCAAATGCATTATACCTATTTTAGACAAATGTAACAAAAATAAATTTCCTAATTACAGGGTTGTTATGATTTTACCCAGCCCAAAAAACCCGGGGGGTTTTTTCTGAAAAAACCCACTTGAAAAAACCCAGGAAAAAACCCAAGTGGGTTTTTTCAAAATTTCAACTTTAAATTACATATATAATGTATTTATATTACATATATAATGTATTGTAATATATTTCTTAATATCAGTACACAACTCATAAAATTTATAACCATCACCCCTCAGCCCAAAGAAAAGAAATATCCTAATTATACCATCACAATTTTTAAAAGAAATAATTGTTAGTTAATCTCTGTAGCATGTGTAAGAAACACAAACAAATTTTTTCCCATAAAAAAAATACTTTGATGTGTAACGTGTTCTATGTTGTACAATAGAAACTCATAACAAAATACCATATATGCTTAGAATCCTAATTGAATTATGTAGACATGTAGAATTACTTGGCTTATTCTATTATTTAGTAATAACAAAAAAAATAATTTATAAATTTTTACTGATAATCAATTTATCTAAAAGCAAAGCATAATTTTGATTACTGTCATTGATTTATATATATTTGTAATCAATTAGCTGCTTTAAATTTAGTAATAAGTACATTTTTTTTTCAAGCATTCTGAACCACCTCTCATAACCCCCAAAAAACCTCGAAAAGCCCTGAAAAAACCCGAAAAATCCTGATAAAACCCGAAAAACCCTGATAAAACCCCAAAAACCCTGAAAAAACCCAGTGGGTTGGGTTTTTTCTGAAAAAACCCGGGTATTTAACAACCCTGCCTAATTATTTATTTAATTATAATTTTTCTTCAATTAATTATCAGCAGTGAAAAGACTCCTGAAATTAATGAATATTTAATAATTGACTATCACATTGCTAGTTAAGGGTAGAACCAACTGAGTGTAAAATGCCCAATCCGGGAATTGAATCCTGAACCCTTGGAATAATAGCACTGCAAGTACTCTACTATTTAAGCTACGAAGACGATGTCCAGCTTGGCATTTTCACACATCTTGTTGGCAAGACTGCAAACTGTAGCACAAGATGGAAACGCCCACATGAGCACACAAACCTGTGGTGTAATATGAGACACACATGGATCTAGCATCCGTGAACACATATTTAATTAGAATTAATTTTTTCCAATTAATTATCAGCAACAAAAATATGCTTACAATTATTGAATTTTTAATAAGTGACTATCACATTGCTAGTTAAACGTACGAATGTCAAGCTGGGCGCTGTCCTTGAAGTTTAAATGGTAGAGTACTTTGAGCGCTATTCCTAGGGTTCCGGGTTCGATTCCCGGCTTGGGCATTTTTCAATCTGTTGGTTTTACGCTTAACTAGCAACGTGATAGTCATTTATTAAATATTCAATAATTACTTATTATATGCACAACTGCATGACCAGTTTTTGCTGCCTAAGTCGAGGCATTTTTTTTTTCTCTTAAGATGACAGGCTCTTGGAATTTTAATTTATCCCAACACTCATTATCAAAATAACCACCATCACAGTAATTCCTGATACAATAGCAAAAAGTGGAAAAAAAGCTGCTAGTTGAATTTATTCAACTTTTTAATTATAACTTTGATATAAGTAAATGTTCATGCTGTATTAAATATGATCTAAATCTATCTTTTTAATAATACACTGAAAAAAAAGAGATGTTTTTAAACTAAAAAAATATAACATAACCCCAAACAAACAAACAAACAACAAAAACAACAAAAAAAAATTGAACATATTCTTTTCCTAGTTACTCACATTTGAAAAAAAAACTCTTTACCTTTAGAAACTACACAAACTAATGTATTTTTGTAAATGAAGGAGAATTTATAAAAATAGTTTTATTTTCTGGCACTGGTTTTTAAAAACTTTTTCTAGTTGTTTCTATAAAGCACTAATTAGTTTTCTTAAATCAGGATGTCTGATTTAAGTCATAGATTCTCAATTTAACATTTTAATATTTAACAAAAATGTTTTACAAAGATGAACAGTGTTATGAAAAACATTAAAATATAACATGTCTTGTTACGCTTGCTTGCATAAAATGCTTGACTTAACTGAAAATGTTTCATTGACAATTGATAGAATCTGAAAAATCCTATATTCCTACTTGAGGATACTAATTTACACATCAGAAATAACAGTCAGAAATATTTCCAAAAGTTGTGGCAACAACATATATTTTTTACTTAAAAATGCTGGTTAATATCTCTTCTTCAAACTTTTAAGGATAAAGGTTGTTGACAGAATCGGGGGTAACTGAGAAGAGGTTATAATTTGCGGTTATATTTTATTTCCATAGATTATAAAATATTTGCCCACTTTTCCATTTTTCAAATATATATATAACTGTCTAAAACAGAACTTTTTCACCAGTTCCTTGCTATTCTGTTAATACCAACTTCTTATATATAATATATATAAAGAGTGGTTCAAAAGGTAGTGTCCAAATGGCACACATGCTTGTATCAGCTCATGAAGAGCAAGAATTTTATAGGAACTGCGGGTCGGAAACATGATCTTGACAGTGCAATTGCACCATAATTATGATGTAAAGAAAATGTAACAAAATAAAATGACCTTTATTTTACAAATAAGTATAAAATACAAATGAAAAATGTTACAACTCATAATAAGTGCTCAAAATATGTCTGATTAGCCATATTATACTCTTCACATTGACGCCATATGGAATCGACAACATACTCCAATTAACCAGGAGTCTCCTAGGTATGTATCATTCACTTCAGCAATTCATGCGATGAGGTCCATGGGCAAAATAACAGGTGTCTTATTGTTATGAGTTGAATTTTTCATTTGTATTTTCTATTCTAATTAAGTATTTTATAAAATAAACCTATTTTTTACGTAATTTGTTAACATTTTTTTGCGTACAATGCAATTTCACCACCACAATCTTGTATAAAAATCCCAGTTCCTGTGTAATTCTTGTTCCACATGAAGTAACAAGCACATGTGCCATTTGGACATGATCTTTTGAACCACTCTGCATAAATATATACAGCAAAGGACTGTTAGTAAAATTATTTTTCTGTCTGTTGATTTATAAATGTACACTATCCATAAAGTTTGAAGGGAGTCATGAATTTTTTTGATTTGTTAAAACAAAATCGTAAAATATCTAAAAATTTACATTTGATACAGGTTTTTTTTTTCTAAGATAGATTTGTATGTTTAACCCTCCTTCTGTTAGGACAATAAAACTTTTCAGTTTTAGACAGTACTGCATAGTAGATAGGTTCTATTACTCAAGATTTCATTGTACACTTAACCCAAGTTCTATACCGCCATTGAAAAGAAACCCTGGCTATGCCACTGCCTTATTGACTTTTTTTAAAACGATGTTTTTTTATCCTACTCAGAAATTTTCAGAATTAATAAATCTTTCTTTACAAAAGTTGATTTCAGTAAAAATATTGAAAATTTTCCTGACTGAATTCACTGCAAAACTGAAGTTTCATTCATTAATACAAAATTTTAATTAAGGTACTTGTACCCAATATGAACAGAGCTTCCAATGTGGACACCCCTGATATTTTTAAAAGTAATAATTTTGATAGAGAGATCACGCTATATGTCCATGAAGAAAAGCAGTTAAAAAGATAATTAAGCCAGGAAAGTGCAAAAAAGCGCACTGTTCGCCATTAAGAAGGAAACTTGTTGTTTCGTGGTGTGCTGATCGTACTTAGGGATAAGTTTAAATTCTTATTAGATATTGTAAAATTACTTTAAATATTGAAACGTTGGGTGTTTTAGAAAGCTTTTAAGACATGTTTTCGATTGCTGTTGCATATATTGCTTAAAAATGTTTTTATTTATTTATTTACTACAAGAATTAATAAAACTACTCCCAATTCCCAATATGGACACCTTATGTACACATTGGAAGTACAGTATATGAATCTTCAGACTCACAAAAATAGAAAGCTAAGCAAAACCAACTACATTATTTCAAAATATTTTGTAATAACATAAGGTATTTTGCATCGATCTTCAAAGAGACACAACCGAAAATGACCCCTCGTTCTAAAGTGCATGTTCTGAAGATATTTACTGTGCCCTCCCTTACCCTCAATACTTTTAAGATATTTTTTTATCCCCTTTCCTCTAAAATTCCATAGAAGAGCGACTCTTTCATAACACATTGTGTAGCAGGTCAATAACGAGCCAGCTGTCCATAATAGGAACTGGTAGTTCCTTATATGGACATTTGTAAACTTTTTTTGTTTTTATTATTAAAAATTAAACCGGAATAATTACAAGGTCGTTAATTTAAGTAATGATAGTCAACACTCCAGGGATCATGGTCATATATTTTTGGAGTCCTATCACGAATACAAGAAGGGAAAAAATAAATTTTCCTTAGGGTGTCCATAGGTACCATATAAGCACAGGTACCTTATACTACAAGTTTTATTCATAACTTTAAAACTAATGAATAGACATAAGAAAACTTTTCAAAAGGCTTACTTTAAAATCTGTGAAGACTTTACAAGAAGGCTTAAAATGGCCACTAAACAACACTGAACTAGATTGTCTAAGGGATTTAGGTGACAAAATCTATTCTAACTTGACTTGCAGAAATCTAAAAAACATGGAACGGAATGCATTTCATTCATCTAGCAATTATTGTGAATAGGGTCATGTCATATTCCATAGGAAATAATGAAATAGCTTTTTTATTGCTTTAGTTAATCGATACATTGCATCTAAAAAAATATCAAGACACTACCTAAATCTCGTGATAGAGACTAAAGAAAAGGTAGAAAAACAATATGCATGTAAAGTTAGAAGTTTCATAACTAATTCTTCTCCATACCGATAATAGAGTATAATTACTTTAACCCACCCAGGTAAAAAAGTCAGCAAAAAACCTTTAAAAAAAACCTTCAGGGAAGCTCAAGGTATTTCGGACAAAAAAACCTGACAGCTACCTTAAGGTAAAAAACCTATATTTCCCCTCCACTTTTTTGTCCGAAATACCTTAAGCTTCCCTGAAGGTAATAAAACCTGCGTAATCCCTTGACACTTTGTCCGAAATACCTTAGGCTCTCCTGAAGGTAATAAAACCTGCGTAATCCCTTGACACTTTGTCCGAAATACCTGAAGCTACCCTTTAGGCCCAGTAACCCCCCCCCCTAGGGGACACTTTGGGAGGTGTCCTCGTGAGGGGGAGAGGCAAAAAGGGGGGTAGGGGAAAAGGGGATGCATAACATATATAAGGAGTCACAGGCTTTTCCTCGATCGTCCAAAGGAAAAATTTGCTAAATTCATCTGTCGACCAAATGAAAAAAATTCGAAGAATTTTGTAAATCGATTACAATTCCAAATTTATTTAACATGTAAGAATAAGATGTTTCAAAACTTATAAATCAGGAATGTAAAAAAATTGATACAATGATTCGCTCTTTAAAAAAATTCACAATATTTCCCAGTCGATTATTTTGAGGAAGGAAAATAAAAAGTTTTTTTATTTAGTTGCTTTAAAATAATGAGAAATTTAACAACCTGTTGAAGTAAAAGAAACTCAACAGTGAATTGTGAGAAAGAAAAAAATCTTTTGAGATTTTTCAGTCGAAAACAGGATTTTTTAAAAAAATGCAAAATTTGTAAGCTGATTTCTGATGATAAATCGTTAAATGAGTCACACTGAATATTACATTTGTATAATAATTAATGTAAAGAAAAAAGATTGCATAATAACATTAAACAGGGAAAAGTCACAAAATTACATCTGCCACAGGAAAACATTTCAAAATTTTACTGATAAAAAAAGTATAAACAAACCAATTCAAAATATTTTTTTTCTGATAAGGTACATAATAGCCCTTTTGTAAAAATTCGTGCCCTTTTTTCTTTTTTTAAGCAGCTTTTTTTTTCTAGAATCAACATAATTGTAGTATTGATTTGAAATAAAGATATTGGAGAGGGGGGGAGGTTAAAAAAGAGAGCAGTTAAAAGAGAGCATCTTGTTAAATAATTTATACACATATATATTTTTTTTAAAGTCCCTTTCTCTCAAAAAATTTTGCAATATTTTCTGTGACTGATTGACTGAAAAAAAAAGAAAAAAAAATTGGTTTTGCCAGTAAGTTGTGCGGGAAAATAAGGAAATTCACCAAATGTTTACTGGATAAAATTTAATTTTTTGACCATCTTTTAGGGGGGGGGGGTGCAGAGGAATATACACCTTCCGTGTCCTCATACACAATTAAAGTTATTGATCGTAATAGCCTAATGTGGAAAAAAAACCCTTAAAAAATAACAATTGTTCAATAATAATTAAAATGCTAGCAAAATACATGTGAACACTCCCAATATACACATAACACAATAAGATTAACATTAGCTTGAGTGTTTAAAATCTATAATAGTCATGCAAAGAAATTGAATCGCTAATGTTAAATATTGGGTTACTGTTTCCTTTTTGATTTTTATTACAGATTATATATATATAACAAGGGCGGATCCAGCCCAACCTCCAGGGAGGGGGGGGAGGGGGGGAATCACAACTTTTGACAGATGATTTAATGAAGCAATTTTAAAATATAGTAAATCTTGTGAAAACGGAATTACGATAAAAATAGCAAATTTCGCCAATCGGGCATGAAAAAATCGCGAATTTTGTCGATTATGCATGGAAAAATCACGAATTTTGTCGATCGGACACAAAAAATCTCACATTTCATTTATCGGGCAAGGAAAAAAGTCTAAATTTTTTTTATAATACTTGAAAAAATTGCAAATTTTGTTCATAGGTTGCAGAAAAGTCGCCTATTGTGTCTGTTTACCACGTGAAAAACACACGAACTTCGTTGACCGAGCTCGAAAAAATCGAATATCGTCAACTGTACATTGGAAAATCGCGAGTTTTGTCTATCGGCTTTCGAAAAATCTCGAATTTTGTCTGTATGTCTCAGAAAAATCGCGAATTTTGTCGATCTGGAACGAAAAAAATCGCAAATTTCTTTAATAAGGCACGAAAAGATCCCAATTTTGTCGATCGGCTTCGTAAAAAGCACGAATTTATTCGATTGGGAACGAAAAAAATCGCAAATTTTGTTGATTGGGAATAAAAAATTGCGAATTTCGAATTGATATGGAACACAAAAGTTGCCGATTTCATGAATCGGGAAAGAAACTATCGCGAATGTAGTCGATTGTTTTCGTAAAAAGAGCGATACGGTGCGAAAAACTCGCGAATTTTGTCGAATCGGTACAAAAAAATCGCAAATTTCGTTGATAGGGCAAGGAAAAATCAAAGATTTTGTCGATGATGCGCAGAAAAATCTAAAATTTTTTTGAGCGGCTGCAGAACAATAGCAAGTTTTATTAGTTTATCGCGAGAAAAAAAATTACAGATTTCATCAATTTACGGCGGGGAAAAAATGCAGATATCATCAGTCAGTTAAAAATCGCGAATTTTATTGTTTGGTGCGATATTTCAGGGACCAAGAACGGATAAAGGCGAGAATTTCGTCGATTGGGCACGGAAAAATCCCGAATATGGTCAATTGCTTTCGTAAAAAGCCCGAATTTATTCAATCAGGAACAACAAAATCACTTTTGGTAGGGCACGGAAAAATTGTGAATATTGTTGATCGGGAACGAAAAAGTCGCAAATATGGTCGATCAGTTTCGTAAAAAGCGCAAATACAGTCAATCAGGAATGAAAAAAATCGAGAATTACATTGATATGGCAGAAAAAAAAATTGACAATTCCATCGATCGGGAAAGAAATTATCGCGAATATGGTCGATTGGCTTCGTAAAAAGCAATCGAGTACAAAAAACTCACGATTTGGGACGCAAAAAAATCGCTAATTTTGTCGATGATGTGCAGAAAAATTAAAAAACTGAGCGGTTGAAGAAATTTCATCGAACAAGAACGGAAAAAGTGCTAGTTTCGAGGATTGGGCACGGAAAAATCGTGAATTTTGTCAATCAAGTGAAGAAAAATCGCAGACCATTCTTGGAAAAATTTCAAATTTCGTCGATCACACCCAAAAAATCGTGAATTTCGTCGATTAGGCAGGGGAAAATTGTGAATTTCGTGGATCGGCTTCGCAAAAATCGCAAATTTCACCGATCGAGTGCAAAAAAACATGAATTTTGCTAATCAAGTGAAGAAAACTTACAAATTTCGCAGGCCATTCATGGAAAATTTTCAAATTTCGTCGATCACACCCAAAAAATTTTGCGTTCCTGTCTTAGCACTTTTTACTTACACTGTACATCCCCCCTTCAAGGGGGGGGGGGTCATGACCCCCCCCCCCTTTGGATCCGCCACAGATATATATAAAGCTACTTTTACTTATCTCAATAAAATGCTCCTATAGATTTAACATTAGCTTGCGAGATTCTTTGTAAATTATAAATTTAAATACATACATTTTTTGTATGATAAAAAACCATATTATTCAGTCCGTCAAAAATGCCTGATTTACTTACTCATTACATGGGGAAAGAAAACTCACAAGTTTAAGTTTAGTTAAACTTACAAGTTATTATTATAGTACGGGAAAATAGGGAAATTTGGCAGCTGTTTACTGGATAAAATGAAATTTGTCGACCATCTGCATGGGAGGGGGGGGGGACCTGCATCTCCCATGTCCTCATACACAATATAAGTTATCGACTGTAAGAGTTTAATGGGGAAAAATGCTTTAAAAAAATTAAAATGCTAGCAAAAAATATGTAAAAACATCCCCATAAGATTAATATTAGTTTAAGCTAGGAATGCACAATCTGTGGCCTGCAGGCCAAAAGTGGCCCGCGAAGGGGGAAAATTTGTAAAGATTGCAAATTTTGTCAATCAGGTGCGGAAAAATCAGAATTTCGTCGATCTGGAACGAAAAAATTGCGAATTTCGTCAATCAGCTTTGTAAAAATCGCAAATTTGCCATAGGCGTTGTAAAAATCGTGAATTTCGTCAACCAAAAGCGTAAAAATCAAATTTCGTCGATTGGCTTCGTAAAAATTTTGAATATCACCAATCGGCTTCTAAAAATAGCGAATTTTATTGATCAGGCATGAAAGCATCATGAGTTTTCTTGATGGGTTTCATAAAAATCATGAATTTTATCAATTAGGCGTAGGAAAAATTACGAATTTCGTAAAAGTCGCGAATTTTGTTGATCAGGTACGAGAAAAACATGAAATTTCGTCGATTGGTGTGGAAAAATCTTGAAGTTTCTTGATCATGTGAGGAAAAATTCTAAATTTCGTCAATCCGCTTTAAAATCTGACGTAAGAATCGCGAATTTTATCGACTGTTTTCTTAAAAGTCGCAAATTTCGTCGATTGTCTTTGCAAAAATCAAAAATTTTTCCAATCAGCTTCTTAAAAATCGTGAATTTTCTCCTAAAAATAGTCAATTTTAGGTACTACTAGGTTATCCCGTCACCCAATTTTGCCAAATTACACAAATCGCCAAACTAATAACTAAATTATACATATCGACATATTTTTTAATTTAAATAATGAAAAAACAATTAATTAGTAGAATATTGATAAAAATATAAATAACATGGATCTCCCATGTCCTCATACACAATAAAAGTTATCGACTGTAAGAGCCTAATGAGAAAAAATCCTTAAAAAAAATAAAATAATAATTAAAATGCTAGCGAAAAATTTGTAAATAACATCCCCATAAGATTAACATTAGTTTAAGCATTAAAAATCTAAACTAGTCATGCAAAGAAATTGCATCACTAATGTTAAACCTATGAGAGCATTCTTTTAAAAAAGTTTCTCACTTGCATATTTATAATCTTAAACATTTTTTTTTCTTGCTTAGAATAGCTGAGATTGAATTCTAATTGGGTTACTGTACACTTTTTCATTTTTATTACAGATACAGAGTTTCCCCCAGAGGGTTTCAGAAGGGCACTCTGTCCCTCCTGCTCTTTAGTTTAAAAAACTGCGCCCCTCATCTAAAAACTAGAGCCTTTCTTGTCATTCATTCATTCAAAAAAAAAAAAAAAATAGCGCCTTCTTGCCCCACATTAGAAAAAACACAGCCTTCCAGCGATGATCCAAAAACACTATAGCGCATGAATTACACAAAAAATCGGCGATGAAATGCAAAAAATAGCCTCATACTCATCCGTGGGACGGATAATTTTGTCAAAAAATCACTAAAAAAAGGCACATTTCGTTAGAAATCACAAAATTCGCAAAAAAATGTCTAATTTCGTCACAAAATTTCACAAAACGTCAGATTTCCTCAAAAGTAATGGAAAACAACAAATTTCATCCAAAAATCGTGATAAAACGGAAAATTTTGTCAAATGAGTCGCAAAAAACGGCAACTTTTGTCAAAAGATAGCGATAAAATGACAGATGTAGTCAAAAGATTTGCGAAAAGAATGGCCAATTTTGTCCAAAAATCACTATAAAAAAAAAAATTCTGTGGAATGTTCCATTTTTTTGCAATATTTCCACAAGATTTGTCGTTTTTTCGTGACTTTTTAGCAAAATATGCCGTTTTTTGCGATTTTTTAACAAAAACTGCTGTTTTGGCGATCTTTTAATAAAATTTACCCTTTTTCACAAAATTTGACATTTTTCGTGATTTTTTCATGAAATTTGACTTTTTTTGCAATTTCTTCACAAAATATACCATTATTTGCACTTTTCTGTAATCTTTTAACAAAATTAGTGTTTTTTTTCTGAGTATTTTACAAAAATCACACTTTTTTCCATTTTTTTTCAATGAAATTTATATTATCCACGATCCTTTAGCGATATTCATAGTTTTTCTCATCTTTTTTGACAAAATTCACATAAATTTTCTATAATCTTTCGAGAAAATTCAAGTATTTTCCACGATCTTGCACCAAAATTAGCATCTTTTCTGCATTCTTTCATCAAAATTTGCATATTTTCCAAGATCTTTCGTCAAAATCTACATATTTTCACCGATCTTTTGACAAAATTAGCGATTTTTGTTTGATATTTTGACAAAATTCATGATTTTCCACCGATCTTTCTTCAAAATAAGTATTTTCCGTTATCTTTTCACAAAAAACTTCTATTCTCCTCGATCTTACGACAAAATTCTCATTTTCCGCGATCTTTTGGCAAAATTCGTGTATTTTCAGAGATCTTTCATCAAAATTTTCATATTTCCGTAGATCTTTCAAATAAATCTGCATATTTTCCCTAATTTTTCGACAAAATTAGAATATTTTCTTTGATTTTTGAAAAAAGTTTGAGTATTTTTCACGATCTTTCGACAAAAATCTGAGTATTTTTCACAATCCTTTAACAAAAGCCGTGTCTTTTTCCGTAATCCTTTGAGCGAAATTGCATTTTTCTTTCTGAAATCCTTCGAAGAAAACTCCACTGACTATTTGAAACTGACTACTGTAAAATACTGGTAATCCCCGCCCCCCCCCCCAAAACGTGACAAAAATTGAAAAATATTCTGAAGGGGAGCTTACACGGGATTTTCCAGACATCTTTTCACAAAATTTGTGAGGGAGAGGGGGGTCTGCAGAGGTTTTTCGCACTATTTGCCGAAATTTACGTGATTTTGTTGCAATATTGGATGAAATCTGAATTTTTTAAGATGTTTGACGCAATTAATGGTTTTTTTAGTGATATTTGACAAAATTTGCATTTCTTTCGTCATTTTTTAACGAAAATCACATTTTTTCTGCACTTTTTGTGACGAAATTCACATTTTTCCGTGATTTTTTGATGAAATGGGCAGTTTTCGCAATTCTGAAATGAAATTAGTGTTTTTTGGCAGTATTTTATAGACAAAGTTAGAGCTTTTTTGATGAAAATCACATTTTTCAAATTTTATTTTAAACGACCCTGTTTTTTCCTAATATTTAGGCAAAATTTCTTCAAATTTTAGTCAAAATTTGCTGTTTTTCAACGAAAACCACATATTTTATACGATCTTTTGACAAAATTCATGAATCTTTAACAAAAATCATGCCTTCTCTAATGAAAATCGTGGATTTCTGCGTTCATTTGATGGAAATTGCCCCTATCTTGTGATCCTTTTGATTGGAAGAACACTTTTGATCAGCTAAATTTCATTGCAGAACATTACAAAGTAATTTGCTTTGGGGTATATACTTTTTTTTTTTAACTTAGAATTTCCCCTGCTTTGCAATCATGGATTTTTTACTTTATTATTTTGTGACAATAATATAATGTTATACAATACTCATCATATAAAATAAATAAAAATTCACTTACCTTTATTTTAAATACATTATTTTTACAACCTATAAAATGCACCCCTAAAACAGAATTGTTCAATCCATATGATAAAAGTTAAACTTAGCCCTAAAAACGCTTCTACACAAAATGCAAATTTTCATTTAAACAAATTACTAAAAATCCATTTACAAAGATAAATAAAAATTTTTAAAAACAAATAAAAAAATAAATAATAATAATAAAAAAAACATTGCTTCAATTTACTTCACAAAACACGCAAATAAAAACAGAACTCAAAACAAATTCAAACTTCATGACACAAAAATGCATTTCAAGAAATCCAACCACTCAAATGCAATTCCCTGATAAAATAAACCAACTTAAATTCCATTTCAAACCTCACTTGGCATGAAAATAATGCAAGAAACAAAGTGGTAATAACAAAAACTCATTTATCGCTTTGCCAAATTCAATGTTGCCAAATGCCTTGCTTGATCTAGAATTCAGTCAAAATTATATTTAACATTCCCGCAGGTGTGCCATTGCAAAGAGTACAACATTCACTTTAATTTTTCTTTAAAACAAAATTCCTGCCTGCTTTAATATGTTGTGGAATACTATCATAAATTGTGAGCAAAGAAAACTTATATGATATTTGCATGCTACATTATTATTAAAGTTAAAGCAAAATTGTAATAATTGAGTGCTTTCCTCCTGTTGTAATATTTTAGCGTACTTTTGTTCATGTGATGAAAATTTGCACAACCCGGCAAAAGGTTAACATTAAAATGAAAAAGTTTATCTTACTTTTAGATTTTTTTTCCATGTGATTAACATTACTTTCATATTTATCGAATTACCTGAATTAATATGTCACTTTTTTATTCAGTATATTGTGAATAAGTGGCCATTTCAATATATTTACCAAATACGTATTCATCGAATGCATACATTTGAAGTTCAAAAAAAGTTTTAAAAAAGAAAGAAAGAAAAGAAAAAAAAAAAAACTAGGAAAATCCCATCTTATTAAAGTATCAAATGTCAGTTACTTTATTCAATAAAATTAACAATATTTTAATGAAAACATCAAGAAATTTAAAAAATGAAACACAGTTCCCAAGATACAAAAATATTTCCTAATCTACGTGGCGATACATTTGATTATTACCGAATACTGTTCTTGTGGAATGAATCGCAGATTATAGTGTGAAATATAAAGTTTAATATTAAAAATATGAATTAAATAAACATTATTTATAGCCTTCTGAAGGCTATATGTATATCCCTTTAAAAATTAATTACAATGTTACCGCCAGAAACTTAAAAAACAACACTACATAACGAGAAATAAAATAAACAAACGCCCGCCGCGAATCAGTCACATTTTCCCGCGACGACACGATAACATCAACACAGAAAGTTGAGTTGATAATCTCCTTCTCAAAATCCCGTAACATGGAGTCAGACAATGCAGCTAATCGGTCCAACGATAATTTGTTGGTTTGAAAGAACTAATTTTAATAAAAACTGAAAATTATGCCTGATAGGGGATATGGACGATTTTTGCATGTAATAATCTCACCTATATTTTTTCAGTTTTAATCTTCGACGCCGATGAAAAAAGGGGGATGGGAGGATTGCTTCCTCTAGCTCGATTTTGAAATTTAGGTAACAATTTATTTATTTTTTTTTTTTTTTGTCTTCAAACACACTCCATTTTTTTTTTATGTAACTAACATAAAAGAGCTTCTTTTATGTTAGTATGCACAAAAAAGTTCTTCCTTTAAAGAGGAACTAAATAAAGTGTGAGGCTTGAAGGGACCGAGTGAAACCATTTGCTCCTTCAAGTATTTAATGCAATTTAATGAACAAAAGTTTCTTTCTTTTTTTTTCAGATTTAGAAAAAAAATTCTTTTTGGAAAACTTAAGATGAAAAATTAAATAAGACATTTTCCATAAAGGGGGCGGAATACATTGATCCTTGTTAGATATTTTGAGTTTTAATTAAAATATATTTTTCTACGATTTTGAAAAAGTTAGTGAAATATATTTATTTTGAGTAATTTAAAATTTAAAAGATACAATAAGAGTTTTGTTTGTTAAATTTATTGTAGTGGTGGGAAGGCAGGATATGTTTCTGAACATTCCTTCTGACAGTTAATTTTCGGCCTTTTTTAATACTTTCTAACGAAGTTCAAAAATGTGTATGAATTCGGTTTGTGTGTCTGTCCGTCCGTAGTCTAACTCTGTAAAATATTGTCCGAATGCCATGACATTTTATTTCCATAATACAGAGACATTCAAAAGAATTCCGTTACATTACAATTTATTTTTGGAATTTCGGACTTTGAAATTTCGTGAGTTTTTGAAATACGATATTACATATTCATGAAAGGGATTTTGAAATAATTTGAAGATTTTATTAGGGGTACGTATATTTTGTTGATTGAAACTTTTGTATGTATTACTAACTCGAAGGTATATTTTTACTGGGATATTTTAAGAAAAAATTACGGCAATATTTTTAGGGTAGTAGATTTTGAAAAAGTTTTGTGATTCTTTTTCTTTCTATTAGAGGAATTTTCGCGGATTGAAATTTTTGAGTGTGTTAGAGTTAGAGGTAATATTGTTAATGATAATAATTTTAGACATTGTAATTGAAAATTTTAACTCGGAGCAGACTTCAAAATAATTTCGAGATATTTTTGTTTTCTGCTTTAACGGGATTTTTGGATGGGAATGAAAAATGTAATTTTAAATGGTAATTAAGAATATCAAAAAGGGGACTTTAAGACAATTTCAAGATTTTTCATTTCCAGAACAGGATTTTTATATCGCTATTTCAAATTGTAATTTTAAATAATTAAAAATTTTAACAAGGGTAATTAAGAATTTTTTATTGAATCGGTGGAAGACATTAGATTTCTCGGAATTATCTAAAATATTATTTTTTAAATAATAATAATAATAAACATTATGAGGAAAATGCAGACATATCAAAATCTCAGATATCATAATGTGCAATGATAAACCTCAATAAAACCTTCAAGTAAAACCTTCATATTACCTGCGTGAGAAACGATTTTCATTTTCCTTCAAAATACCTGAAATGATTTCACGAAAATCTTCCAAGTCATTAAAGGTAATTTAAAGGTAATAATTTGTCCATTAAAACCTCTATGAAAACTTTTAAGAACCTGTATACTTCTCTTAAGGAAACCTTAAGCTTTCATTTTCCTTCTGAAAACCAGCAAAAACCTTCAAAATGCCTCTAATATCTCGAAATATTTAAAGGTTTTTTGCTGATTTTTTTACCTGGGCAGAATCATCACAATTACAGATTACATACGTTTTGAAACTAGAATTCATTTAGATAAATAATAAGACTAGTATCTCTAATTAATATGACAATATAAAATGAAAGTGTAAGTTGTATAAAATGGAAGTAAATAATTATCTGTACTACTCTGTTATCCCGTCGACCAGATTTGCCAAATTATACAAATCGCCAAACTAATAGCCAAACTATACATATTAACATAATTTTTATTTTAAATAATGAAAAAACAAATATTTAGTGGAATATTAATAAAAATACAAGGTCGAAATAAAAATCACTTAATGACATTTTAAAAACGTGAATCGTATTTAATGTCATTGAATGTGACATTCACGATCATCCATTATTGGCATTTAATCTTATAGTTTGGCGATAATCTTTTGGTCGACGCACAGTGGGGCAAAAAGCCTTCAAATCTGGCAAAAAATCGAAAAAATGAAATTTTATTTTGAATTAACGTTACATGTCAGTTTAATAGTTCAGATGTCAGTACACATTTGCCTAGTATTAAAATTTGCACAGAGTTATTTTGGTCGTCACAAAAGAAGGAAGTTAAACTGCATATTGTACTTTCATAATAAATAAAAAAAACAATACTTTTGTTTCAACATTAATTTGTTAATTTCGCTGTAATAATTAAAAAATAATTTTCTTTGACTATGGAACCTTTAACTATAAGTATGTAACAATAATTCATTAACTTTCAATTTGTTATAATACGATTTTTATAGATGTACAGATACTTAGAATATATAGTTGTGAAATTTATAAAAAAAAAAATTAAAGTGTCTACAAACATTAAAGGTTTTAGTTATGAATTAAGGCGAATTAAGTGTTACTTATAATTTTTTCTCCTAAGTTTGAGTTTCAGAAGGGTATATATGTCAGAACATCTTGCTACTTTTTTAATTGTATGGCCATATTTATAGTTAATCATCATTAAATTTTTGTTAGTGTACGGGTGTGCCAAATATGAATATATATATTGTTTCTTTGTTAAAGACGAATTTAAATACACTATTTATTACAAAATAATGTATTTAAATGAAACTGATTATCATGAAACCTTTTAACAAAAAAAAAAAAGTTTGAAAAGTAATATCCTTTTTTTTTTTTTTTTTTTTTTTTTTGTATAAGAGCTTTATAATTGGAGAAACTACGAACAACTAATTTAAATGAAAATAAAATTAAATGTTTTAAATTTTAATATAAATTCCGATGGACAAAAGCCTGGTGAGAAGAGGGCATTGCTTTAGAATTAATAAAGAGTGACTTGGCAAATCGCTTTCATTTCTACGATTTGGAAAGCAAATAGAAGCGTCATTGAAAAGCAAACGTGTTCGTCTTCATATTCCATCTGACTTTATTCTGGACGATCAAAAAGATCAAGAGCAAAGCGGTTACATGATTCTAGTTCTAAATCTTGGTTAGTGTATGTGACATGTATGAGTTTAAGATCTGAAAGACAGGAAAAGAAAATGTGTGTGTTAGCATTAAGACATCAAAAACAGTTTTCCTTCTGCTGTCTTTATAATAATGAGTGCATTTTTCCTGAGAAATGTTTATTCATTCCTTCAAAACGAGTCGCTAATAATCATTTTAAGGTTTGCTTAAGAATCATTAAAATTATTAATTATCTTTAATTTTTTTTAATGCGATCTTATGGATGGTTTATAAATATTTAATTTGTATAAAACAATCTTAAATTATTTTTTTACCTCATTTTTCTGCAAAAAATATTGAAAAAGGTTCGTAAATTAATCAATAAATTACTCTTTAGTTTATGTAAAAGTTTAAAGTTTTACTACTTTTACGCGCGTATTCCTGTCAAACAAGTTCCTTTCGTAACACTTTCTTTTCCGCAAACTTACGACCGACAGCTAGAAACGCGAATCTTGGCAAACATGCGAAAGGCTTCGCTATCGTAAGTCAGAGTGTCACGTGATCAGTATTTTGTGGCGGGCATTTTGTTGTCATAGCCATTCGTAAACAAGATGGCGGATCGTACAGCAGCATGCAAAAACATGTGACGGTTGCTGCTTTTTCTTTCTATTTTTTTCCCTCTAAAATGCTGTCACAGTAAATTGTGTATAGCAAATAAACAATATATAATTTATAAAACTCAAACAAAATTTTAAATGAAGACAAGGATATCATTTGAAACACAGGTATGTGAAATGCTTTTCAGTGTAATGTTACCTTTTGAAATGTTGTATTATGAATAATTTCTTAATACTTTTTAGTACTGCTATAAAACCTTTATTTTGCTTCTTATTATCAAGATAAGATACACTGTAAAAACTGGGTTCTCAAAAATGAGTAAAAAATACTCAATTTTGAGTATGTCACATACTCAAAATAGCTCCGATGCAAATGTACTCAAAATTGAGAAACACATGTACTCATTTTTGATCACATGGTTGTCTTCAAATATGAACCGGTATGTATTCATTTCTGATCCCATACATGTATTCAAATTTGAGCTTATATGCTAATTTTGATCACATGGAAGTGATCAAATATGAACCGGTATGTACTCATTTCTGATCCCATACATGTATTCAAATTTGAGCTTATGTGCTAATTTTGATCACATGGAAGTGATCAAATATGAACCGGTATGTATTCATTTCTGATCCCATACATGTATTCAAATTTGAACTTATGTGCTAATTTTGATCACATGGAAGTGATCAAATATGAACCGGTATGTATTCATTTCTGATCCCATACATGTATTCAAATTTGAACTTATGTTCTAATTTTGATCACATGGATGTGATCAAATATGAACTGGTATGTACTCATTTCTGATCCCATACATGTATTCAAATTTGAACTTATGTGCTAATTTTGATCACATGGAAGTGATCAAATATGAACCGGTATGTACTCATTTCTGATCCCATACATGTATTCAAATTTGAACTTATGTTCTAATTTTGATCACATAGAAGTGTTCAAATATAAACCGGTATGTACTCATTTCTGATCACATACATGTTTTCAAATTTGAACTTATATGCTAATTTTGACCACATAGAAGTGCTCAAATATGTATTCATTTTTGATCCCATAGATGCATTCAAATTTAACCTTATTATGTGCTAATTTCGATCCCTCAAAAGCAGGATTGGTATGGTTTAAACCAACTGGTTTTTTTCTCAAGAGGACAAATAGGTTTTTTTTTTTAAAGAAAACTAGCGACATTTTCTCTTTTTTATATGTATAATTTACATTTTTCAGATTACTGGAGAGAAATAATTTCTACTTTTGACACATCATTTCAGCAATAAGCATTATAGATATGGTGTTTTTAAGCCATTTTTATTATGTATAGGATTAAAATCGGTATGTATTGATGAACATATCTATTGCTCTAAAGAAAAAGCCTTAAAAATGTGAATTGATCAATGATAAAATAATTTTAAAATTTTCAGTATTTAGAATAAAAAAAATGTAGATAATTTAATGTAGTTAATACAATAACACAATGATCTTCAAGAGTTTGCTCAAGCTGTAAAAGAAATTCTCAGTTGGGGAGATTTTCTTGAAGAATTAAAATCAAAATATGAAATTGAATAAAAGTATTCAAAAATTGGATGCTAGTTATTCCATTTTAAAATTTTTTTTTTTTTTTTTTTTTTTTTTTTACTTGTTGAATTTAATGACCAAAAATGTTGATTTCATATTATCACTCAAAAAACAAAATCCCAAGAATTATTCTCATGTTATCACACAAAAAACAAAATCCCAAGAATTATTCAAAATATATTTTTTGAATAACTATGGAATTATATTTATCAAGCTGCATCCAAATGTTTATAATTATTAATCAAAAGATTGTTTAAAAAGATTTCTAGAGTATCAATGATTCACTGTGTAGAGCAGTTTATTCATTGAACACGAGATTGTTTGCTAATACTGTTTAAATTAAAATATGAATTTTTTCAATATTGTACATAAATTCACTGGATTATTTAAATTATTGTAAAATGAAGTTACACAACTTATATTCTAACAATGTTTATTTTTATCAATAAATATGCATGCATATATAAAAAGAAAGGATGCTTAAAAAAAGGTTCTTTTCAGGGGAAAAAAAAGGGGGGGAGGGTTCTAACCCTGCTCAAAAGTGTTCAAATTTTAGCCTGTAAGTATTAATTTTTTATCTTTCGCATGCATTAAAATAGGCAATTTTACATACTTGTTTTTGATGAGACGTTAATGTATCCAATACAGAATATGTTCATTATTGACTATGCATATGTTTCAGATTGAAGATTTATTATTCATTTTTAAAGTTGACTTTGTGCCAAATGAGAGTATAAAATAAAGCATTTAGTTAAACTATTTTTTTCCAAGTATAAGTTTGAGAAAACTGATATTTCGTTTTCATTTCAATGAAGAGAAGATGCATATTGCATGAAAAATATTTTTCCTTTACTGACATAAAATGTGCAATTTAAGCTAAGTATCCATCCAATTTGAAAAATAATATTCAGATTTTTCCAGCAATTCCTGTATCACAATTCTCAATATACTTTAAAATGAAAGTTACAAATTTAGTTCATAATGATATGAACAATATAGCAAAAGAGTATAATTCCAGTATAAGAGGGTCTCTTTCAGTCATGAATCTCATGAACTAAAGAAACAATTCCTATTATTTTAATTTTATGAAGCATAACTTTTTTCGAAAATGTTCAATTCTTCAAAATCAAGTTCTTAGTTTTGTAGTAGATGAACTACACTTGTAAGACAGTGTTTTGTCTTTTTTTAATACAGTAAATGCAATTTTAAAACCTTAGAAAATTTATACATTGAGACCTCACTCACACGAAACCTATTGGCTAATATTAATTTTATTACATTTTTTTTTTTTATCTTGGGTCTGTCTTTTGTCTATTTGTATGTTTGGATATTTCAGTATTTAAAAAAAAATATTTGAATTAAATTGGATGTGTTAGAAATGGTTTATATAAAATGCAAGTTAAAATTTTAATTTTCTAGTTTTTGAATCAGATTTATCACAAGTTTTTGACCTTTTGATATAATCTCAAATTCAACAAGCAATGCATGACTATAAATGTCCGAACTGTTTATATCCCATCATGAAGACCAAAAATGGTATTTTTCACATAAGCCTCCATCATGAAAATAACTTTGCAGCATTAGACCCCCCCCCCCCCTCCTCCAAAAAAAAAAAAATAATAATAATAATAACTTGTTAAGACTTGTAAGCTTATGTTAAACCAATGGCTAAAGTTTCTCTGTAATATACTTTACATATTTTTTCACCAATAGATAGCTAAGGTCAATCTGTCTGTATATTTACCTCCTTTTCAACTTTTTTTTTTTTTTAATCTAAGTAATTTACTATTTTGATATTGGTTCCAAGTTATCAAAAATAAAACAGAAATCTAAAAACTAAAGGAGGTTGAATGTGGGATCAACCTCAGCTGTTCAGAAAAGGGTGGTGTGGAGGGGAGGACTGCTTAACCCTCTCGCTGCGTAATTTTTTTATCAAAATAGGTTCAAAAATTGCGTATTTTTTTTATTACATATTTCAAATCTATATATATTTTAGAGTTAAAACATACAAAAAAATTTTGTAAAAGAGGTTTTTTTTTAATATAGAATTAGATCATAGAAAAAGGATGTCAGAATATTGAAATCGAAGAATAATGATATAAAAGCAAAATTTTGAAAATTAGTCTTGGTTGAATTATGATTTATTTTATAAAATACAATGGTAAAACGTATATACTAATAAAAATATGCAAAATACTTACAAAACATATGTTAGAAATGAAGTTTTGTATGATAAATTTCGAAGCAAGGCTCGAGGCAAAGTCCTACCTCACAATCCTTACACCAAATTCGCGTTTCTTTTCGAATTTTTTTTCCACTTTCAGTTTTTTTTGAACAACAGACAGCACACTGTCGACGAGGCTCTTTCTTGATGGTATTTGGGGGTATATGGCTAGCAAAATGTCGAGCTGTTAGTCTCATAGGATTGTGAGTTGAACTACATCTGCCATGGTAAACACTGGAATTTCCATCTGAATATTTCTGAATGCTTAGTTCAATAATTTGCAAACGGAATTCTAGAAGCGTTATATTTTGTAATGGGTTATCCTTTTTATAAAGGATATAAGCATTCCACAGAGATTGGTCCATGAATTGTCGGAAAATTTTTATGTAATATTTTCCTTGTTGTTTTCTGAGGGTGGGGTAATATGACATTTCTTGGTCACATAAATCAACCCCACCCATCGTGTTATTATAATCACAAACAACATTTGGTTTCAGTACAGTTTTGTTTGATTTGCATTTCACTAAACGGGAACTTGCATTATGAACTGTACTCATCAGAAACACACTTTTTTTGTCTTGCCATTTCAGGGCCATAACTTTACCCCTTTGGTAAGCAAGTACTTCACCTTTAGGTATTTTCTCCTTTGCGAAATTCGGAGGAAGGTCTTTCCTAATCTTATTTACTGTGCCATATGAGTCTGTTTTTTCTGAAATTAAAATGTCTGCCAATTGTGGAGACATGTAGTAGTTGTCCATAGTTACACAGTAACCTTTTCCAAGGAATCTGTCCATCAGGTGCAAAACAATTTTACTGGACACTGGATAATTTGCAAATTTAGGGTTATATACAGTTCCATTACCTGTGTATATGAGAAAGTCTGAAATGTATCCAGTTTCAGCTTCGCAAACCACAAAAAACTTAAGACCAAATCTTGCTCTTTTCTTAGCGATGAACATTTTCCAGCTCAGTCTGCCTTTGAAGCGCATCAAACTCTCGTCTATGCTGAGATTTTTATCTGGTGTATAAAGATTTCGGAATTTGTTTCTGAGATGCTCCATGATCTCATAAATTTTATTTAATTTTGGCCACGGATGACTATCCTTATCAAACTCTTCGTTATTAGAAAAATGAAGAAACTTCATTAGCAAAATAAACCTATCTTTTTGAATGATTTGTGGAAAAATTGGGGTTTGTAATATCTGGCGTTTAGACCAATAATACTCTTGTTTCGGCTTTTTTACGATTCCTTGCAGAAACAAAACGGAAAAGAATAATCTAAGTTCTTTCTCATTTGTATCTGTCCATTTTTTCCATCTTGATCTTTCTTTAGGAACTGCCTTATTTATATACTGCTGAGCGTATCTGTTGGTCTCTTTTACTATTATTTTCAACATAACATCGTCAAAAAAAAGTTCAAAATAATTCAAAACAGTTGCATCATTTGCCATAGAGAAATTTGGTCCGGGATTGCCAAGAAAAGGAAATGGAGCAGGAGCTGGTGGCACATTTTGCATGTCAATTTTGCACCACTGTCGAACGTTTTGAATCGAAAATGAATTTTCAGATTCATCACTATCCGCAGAGGAATCCGATAAATTCTCATCAGTTTCGCTATAACTATCTTCAATATAATTGAAATCAGAGTCAGAACTACTATCAGTGTCGGAAATATCGTCAGGAATATAGGTTATATCACGTGCGAAACGCTTCCTGGCAGACATTTTTCAGCTTTGAAAAAGCGCGCGCAAAATGCTACAAAAACTTCCTGTATATTTCGCTAAAATATGGACAACTAACGCCATCTGTTGGCCCACATCTAAATAAACATTCAAACATCACATAAAAGCGGAAATGAAACCTCGAACGGGGAAATAGCGGGTTGCACAATTCAATAGACGGCAAAAATGCATACCCGCGGAAATCGCGGGTTGCGCAAATTTTGCTACTTTTACGTTGCCCGTGGAAATCGCGGGATGCGCAGCGAGAGGGTTAAAAATTCGAAAAGAATCAATATTTGTAATCATTTATAGTAAAAAAATATATATATATATTAATGCATTATACTATATAATGGGTATAATAATGCAATGAAAATACCTTATAATGAAATCTCACATAAAATTAAAATTCATAATTAAGATCGCTTTTTATACAAAATTATACATTAGAACATGAAACATTGTAATTACATGTATATTTATTAAAAATTTTAATATTTTCAAAGTTTTTCTTGTTAAACGCCACCTTCACCCAAAAACATGTGCTTTGCAATGTAATAACATGACTAGGAAAATCCCTGATCAAAATCTCGAAAAATTGTCGGACATAATGAACGCACATAATTAAATTTGCTACTTATTTTTACAATCTTATCATAAAAGACATTTTTTTATGCAATTCTTGAAATTTCTCATGCTTCCCCCCCTCCCAATAATTTGATAAATTTTGCATTAAAAAAAAAATTCCAAGATCTTTTGGCTTTTTAGAAAATATTTGCAAATTTTCTGATTTTCTAGGACGCTGGGAACCATAATTAAGTAAAATATAAGCTACAACAAATCATATCAAGAAATGTTTAGATATTTTTATTAGTTTATGTATATTTCAAAGTTTTACACATTCATATCTGATTAGAAAAAAATAGATGAATACATCACAATATTTGACAAAACAATATTTAAAATAACATTACCATTTCATAATGACATTTTATACAATTAACAAATAATACTACACATATTATAAATAGCCACATTGATTTAAAAAAACATTGTAAGCATTAAAATTTTTAACTAAACAATGTTTAACATAACATTACTATTCCATACTGACATTTTGTACAATTAAAAAATAACATCACACATATTATAAATAGCCACATTGATAAAAAATAAACATTGCAAACATTACAATTCTTGACAAAACAATGAAATGAAAGATTGTTCAAAATTTGTTAGTAAATAACACAGTGAAACTAGTAAAAAACCAAAAAACCCAGTAGCAGGAAGTTTTGTGTCTGTGACAGTAGTAAAAAACAATATTTTATTATTTAAATACGGTTTCTCAAATTCAAATCAATTGTTTAAAATTTTTTAAAACCCTTTGGTTAAAGTTTTTTTTTTTTTTTCCTGGTGAGTTTATTTTAATTATTAAACATTTTAATAGAAATAATCAATGAAAAGTATTATGTTTTTATGGACTGAAATTTTCTGAAAGAGTTCAAGAAAAATTTTATGATGGTCTGCCATGTTCTCAGCCAGTTGATAAGTTTCTGGCAAAGAAATCATTGGAGCCACTAAAGTATCAATTATTGCCAACATTACAAGGAACAACTACCAAAATTCATTGTCATGTGGAATTTTGTCACCAATTAATAAGGGTAAGTTTCTAATTAATGACCACATTTGAGACGAGCTTTGGCCATAAGAGCCCTCAAAATTGAATAATTTATCTCGGTTTATTGAAGTAGGCTTACTGCGGATATCGCATTTACCATAACTGAAATTCATTATATGATCATTTAAAATTGATAAGAGTTAGAAATTTGTCTTTAAAAATATACTGGTTCAAAATTAAAAATGTTCCCATGGCACACCAACCTTCAAATAAATCATGCATAATATCCACAACTAAATTAGTTGTAACATGCCAATAACCTAATTCATTAAGAAAGCAATGAGATTTAACACCACACATTGAGGTTGTCATATTTCCAGCAATGACATTATTAACATGTGCATCATGGCTATCTTTGTTACACAATAGACTAATGTATTCTTTTATCATGTTGTGCATAATATCTTTATGGACAAGACAAAATCTACAACAATAATTAGCCGAAAAACTTTTTACTAAGTCAAACAACTTGTTTAACCCTAAATTGTCTCCCACTATTTGCCACAGTGCAATTTTATGCATCTTTCATTTAAACTCAACACCCCTTTCCAAAAGCACCTTCAATTCTTGAATAAGTGGATCTAAAATTGGTTGATAACCATACTTTTCGACATCGAGAACATAATGAATATTTGTAATAAAAATAGAATCTAAAGAGGATTGCAGTGACACAGGTATATCTTTAATGGTAAAATAAACAAATCCCAGTTTATGGATACCGGTATGGGATCCCAGTGGATTTAGTATCTCAACATCATCTATATATAACTCTCAATAGCTATAGTGTCCATAGAGGATAAAACTGGATTTGAATAATAATAAAATCCATCATGAATACTATTTAAAGTAGTGTCTCTTATGCTTTTGTTGCATTTGTAGTTTTCAAACATGTTTATAAATACACCAACAGAAATAATTTGTTTTATCATCAATCCAATCGAAATGTACTGGAAAGTTTCTTTTCTGAGAATTCGACATGGAACACCATTTTTATCTAATTTTTGTTCGTACCGTGAGCCAAGAACAATTTTAGTGGGGTTAACAAAGCGGCCATTTTCTTTTAAAGTTGTTAATATTTTATATTTAGAATCAAATTTTGAAAATAACTCGCAACAATAATCAAATTTTTCTATAAAAGCTTTCGTTTGTTCATCAGTTTGATCGACAGACTGGTTTATAAATTTCATTGTCTCACCCTTTAAATAATTTACTGTATCCCACATCAAATTTGAAGTTCTCTTTATTGATGAAATAATACTTTTCAAAGGAACCCCACTATTGCTACAAGCTTCACTGCAATACTGCACATCACACACACAAAAAAAACAGTTCCCTAGCATTTTGTTTTTTATTTTGAATTTTTTTTGAAGGGGAGTTTACGTCAGAATTAATAACAAAGCCATCATCTGACTGACTGAAAATTCTTCTACCTGTTGGCTCTGTGGGGGTGCTGATGTTTCATCTTTTGCATGGAATCGCTCTAAGTGTCTCTGATAATTATATAGCTTCCTAAATGATTGCTTACAAATCTATAATAACACTTGTAATGTTCTACGACCCAATGACGATTCCTAATATGCCAACAGAGATAAGAAGGAGAACTGAAAGATCTTTTGCAAAATGTACAAAACATTTTATAAACATTAATTTTGCTAAAATTATATACATAAAATAAATAAATAATTGCAATACTGTGAAAAATAGTTTAGCCTATAATTTTAAACAATAACTTAACAATCAGGGTTCGTGATTTTTTTAAATAAAAATCAAAACAATCTGATTTTTTTTTTTAATGACACACATTATTTTTATTTTATGACTTTTTGTTTAATTTAAATAATGTAAATTTCACATACATAGACATGCATGTTTATGAGTATTATCTATTAATAATATTACACAATTTACATAAATGATTCATACTATTTCAAAGTAAAATTTTAGGCTATGAAAAAAATCTTGAAACTACACATGAGTTGTCAAAAATTAATCCAACCTTCAGTATTTCAATTAAAATAAAAAATCTGCAACACATAAAAATTTTATTAAGTGCTGACTGAGAAGAATGAATTTAACTGCTACCATCAAAATACTTAAGGCCAGAAGACACAAATTGAGGTGTCATCACTAATCAATTGACTTCTCAATTGTCTTCTCAAAGTAAATTGCTATTCAAAATTTTCCTGTGAGAATTCTACCACTAGTGAGAAGTCAGTCAATTAGTGAATATGTCACAATTTGTGTCCTCTGGCCTTGAGCATTTCGATGGCAGCGGTTTAACAGTTTTATCTCTTGATTTCTAATTTCTGAAAGTACCAAACCAAAGGCAGAAAACATTTATTCTACGGAAGTAGATAAATCTATTGCAGTAAAAAGCTATTTGATCATTAATTCTGTAAGTTTTTTAGTATCAGCCTTTTCAATAACTGTAACAAAAATACCTTCCACCATTCTAAAGGGCTGAGATCAATTATATTAAATTAAAATAAATAAATGACTGATTCAGATTTTGCTCAAATCTTAATATAACAGGCCTTACCAAAGTACAGCACATAAAGTCATACAATTTTATTTTATCTCGACTTGTAGAAGTTTTTTCAAAATACTAATGAGTAAATATTCAAATATTTAATATATTTCAGCTTAGATTTCTTTACTGTTGCAAGATTATTTTATAATTTGATTCAAATGAAATTTGAAAGCATTTTGTTTTTCTAAACTTTACATTTATTTTACTTTTTTACAAAGCTTAAGCTTTATTGTTCTGAAAGTTGTTTGATTATATATCAGAGTTTCCCCCAGGTTTAAAAAAGGACAGGTCTCTACTGTTCTTAAAAGGGCACTTTTTACATTTTCGAGGGCACTTTTTCATTTTTAAGGGCACTAAATTTTGTTTAAAAAAAAAGAGGAAAAAATGCCATTTTGTTAAAAGATCGCAAAAACAGCAAATTTTGTTAAAAGATCGCAAAAACAGCACATTTTGTTAAAAGATCGCAAATAATGGCATATTTTGCTATGAACACAAAAAAAACCCTGTCAAATTTCATGAAAATATCACAAAAAACGACAAATCTCATGAAAATATCGCGAAAAGATGGAACTTTTTACAGAATTTTCCGTTTCATTGTGATTTTTGGACAAAATTTGCCGGGGTTTTTTTTTTTCTCGCAAATCTTTTGACAAAATTTGCCGTTTTATCTTTTTTTTTTTTTTTTTTTTAAACGAAAGTTGACGTTTTTTGCAACTCATTTTTCAAATTTTTCCGTTTTATCCCAATTTTGGAAGGAATTTGTCACTTTTCCACGATCTTTTGAGAAAATCTACTGCTTTGTGACGAAATTATCCTTTTTTCGCAAATCTTGCCGGAAATTAGTTGTTATTTCGCAATTTTTAACAAACATGCCTTTTTTTTTTTTTTTTTTTTTTTTTTTGACGAAATTACCCGTCCCACGGGACGCGTATGAGGCAATTTTTTGCATAATTTAAATGCTGTAGCGCGTTCGGAATCATCGCTGGAGGGCTGCGTTTTTTCAAATGTGGAGCAAGAAGGGAGCTATTTCTTTTGAATGAATGACAAGAGGGGCGATAGTTTTTGGATGAGGGACAAGAGGGGCGCTATTTTTTAAACTAAAGGGCAGGAGGGGCGGAGCGCCCTCCTGAAACCCTCTGGGGGAAACTCTAATATATATTATATAAAACTAAATTATATTAAAGCCCATTATTATGTTTGTTTACATCTTAAATTTATTAAAAAATAACTTAAAAGAAAAACTGATTTAAATCAATGATTTTTTTAATTCAATTGATTTAAATCATGATTAAAATCAAGCTGATTTAAATTAACGAACCCTGTGAACAAAATTTTAAAACAGGACTCATACAATAAAAAAACAAGGCAAAATATAAAAAAGAAAACTATTTAAAATTTACATAGATATTATTTTTCATGAAGGAACATCACTGTTCAAGTCACATTTATAAAATGTATTTTAAAAATACCACACATTAGAACAGTAAGGTGAGAATTCTAAATTGAAAATGAAATGCAATTTGAAGCAAAGATGCATCTCTTGAAGCACCTCTATGCTATGATCTTCAAAAATGAAAAAAATTTGTTGAGGCTTGCACCTCTCTCCGATGGCAAGAATGAATCAATGGTTGCTTCATTTGGCCGTCCAACAGACTATCTTCTTTCATAAATTTTTCTAGCCCTTCTCCAACCTGTAAGTAATGAATCAGTTACTTAAATGAAAAGAATAAATTATTTTTGTCCCCCCCTTCCCTGCTTAAAATTTGCTGGTTCATAAGCAATTATTAACAATAAATGCATAGAGCAAACAAACTGACATTTAACATTAATTCTTAGGAAGTGGTAATTTCCTTATCAGATACAGTAACTTTTTTAATATCTTATCAATTTTATGATTTTTTTTTCTATTTTAAAAAAACAAACAAAAAAAACAAACAAAAAAAAACCATCAGTTTTGTTGATGTGTGAAAAAATTACAAACTTTGTTCGACTGCAGAAATATCCCATATTTTGCCTGTTTATTGTGCGACTGTCATTGATTGGGTGCAGAACAATAGAAAATATTGTCATTTGAACAAGGCAAAAACACAAGTTGTGTTGATCAAGTTCTGAAAAATGGCGAATTTTATTGATTGGACATGAAAAATATAACACCAATTTTGATGATCATGAAAAAAATTGCTAATTTTTTCAAGGGTGCAAATAAAAATTTATTGGCTATGGAACAATTGTGAATTTCACCAGTTTCTCGTTTGAAAAATAGCGAATCTCATAAATTTGCTAAGAGAAAACAATGCAGATTTCGTCAATTAAGACATAGCACAAGACAATAAAAACCTATCATGAAAAAGGTAATTTTATTGATATTACCTGTTGATCATTATTTTTAAGGGGAGGATTTTAATGCCGAACAGTGTAATCCTGTAAAAATATTTAAAAAAGGGATTGGAAATTTTTTTTCTTTTTGGCCTATGGTTACCATAGAATCATTAGCGAATAAATTTTGAGGGATTCTATCTTAGATAGAAATCTAGCATATATTTTGAACTTTAGCTCAACTTGTATATATCTTTATTTTTAGAAAATAAATAATGCAATACCACATACCGACACAACTGGATGAAGTTATCAAGAGACTGAGCACTTGTCGGTCCAATTTGACTTTTTGGAGCCAATTTTCTTAAAAACAGCTTGAGGCAATATCAAAGACCACAACAAATTTCTGAAAAGAAAAAAAAATGCAAATAATAATAATAATGTAAATAATAATGCAAGTAATATACATTGAGAAAACAAATTTGATCTCCCACAAAAAATTAAAATTACCATTAAAAAATTATTAAAAGATAAATGATTGTAACAGTTCTACATTTAGTTTTTTTTCCCTTTGAAAATATTAATATGATTTTTAGAGTTTCCTCTTTTTTCCAGCATTTTTTATACTTGTAAAAAAAGCTTGATTTCTTTTTTCTTTTTTTTTTTTTTTTAAACCGAATGGAGTAAATACCAGTGAAATTTGCAATATTGTCTTTGATCATTTCATTTCACGATATTCACAATTATTTCTCCCACAACAGGGGTCGATTTAGAAAAAGAAAGTTGCATAGCAGTAACTGCTATACAAAGTCAGTTTTGAATAGCAGTTAGACATTTTTGTATAGCAAGTAAAAAATAGCTAATGTAACTTTTAAATCTTGAAAATTTACAAAATATTTTTTAAAAGAGAGAGAAACAAACGCGTAACGGTCGGAGCGAAGAAGTGGGGTCAGAATTTGCGCACTGTTCGTTTTAGAACCACTACAACACACACGTCAAACTTCTATGAGCAAACGCCGTGATTAGCGAGTAACAGTGATTCAATAATCAATCAAAGCGTCAGGGAGGGAACAAATCATGTGTTTACTGGGAAAACTGCGCCCAGCAATGGCTTTTTGCTGTACTTCCATTGTAAATAAACACTTGGGGAGAGTACAAGCACAACGTATGTCGTGTAAAAACATTTTTTAATTTTAAGTGTGTGTGACATAACAAAGGGTATGGGAAATATGCATCGCAATGATTGCGATTTAATGCATTTCTTGGATCGCATTATAGATAAATTTGAATCGCAAATTGCGATGCGATACCGCTTAAATCGAACCCTGCCCCACAATCATAATAGGTAATGTTTTTCTATCTCAATTTTTTGCCGAAATCTGCACTTTTTTACTGTAAATATTTGACAAAATTCACATTTTCTTTCTACAGAATCCCTGACGAAAAATGTTGCATGGACTAAATTTTGCAACTTGAAAAAAATAAGTTTTGCAAAAACTTAGTTTAAGAAAGATTTTTGTAGCATTTTATTTTATTGGTTTTACATTTAAATTTTACATTTAAATCTTCAAATTGGCCACGAACGGGAAGCAAAATAAATAAAATTACCAGCTTATCAGATTTTTAGGCATTTTCTTAATATTTATACGATATTTAATATGCAGTAGCCAATTTATCTGTTATTATATACCCAGAAATAATTTAACAAAAATATTTTTTTATAAATCAATACTATATTCTTACTTTCAGTAGGATTATTAAATATGATGCACTTCCAAATTCAAGGCACAAGCTATCCCTCTTTTTCTCATCATACAGTAACTTGTATTCTGCATCAATCAAAGAAATTTAAAACATATAAGAGTACAGTTCAGCAAAAGGCAACATATATAAACATTCTTCCAGTAACTTTATTGTGCACCACACTAAATTATTTACTATCAATGTGAACATTATATTCAATTCTTTATTTTTTTAAAATTCTTATAGACAAAGTACATAAGTAATATTTATCCGGGATCCCCCCTCTTTCAGTGGGACTAAAATTTATCTTCTATAATTTTACATGCAAATATTTTTTAATACATAAAGAATACATAAAGTACTTTGTTCGAAAATTTACAAAATTATTTTTAATTGGTCGCAAAAAAGAATAAGTAGAAAGAAAATATCTTGAAAATTAACTATCGGTTGTGGATAAAAACATGAAAATGATTGATTAGCCCCAGAAAAGTTTTTCCAATGAGTCACAAGTAAAAGTAGCAGGATGTGTCAATCAACAAGAAAAAAAAAATCACATTTCCACATGATTTTTCTACAAAATTCAAGTATTTTCCACAGTCTTTCGATAAAACTTGAGTATCTTTTTGCGACCTGTTCATGAAAATTGTGTTATTTCTCGCAATCCTCTGAAGAAAATAGTATTTTTTCCACGACCATGACCATTTGATGAATTTAGTTTTTATTTTGAGATCCTTTGGGGAAATGTGCGCATTTCCCTACAAGCCTTCGATGAAATTTGCTTAATTTAGCACGGTTTGTACTCAAGTTTTTGTTTATTTCATCTGTTACCCCCTCCCCCCTCCCCAAGATAAAAATGTCAACAAATTTTAATGCATAATTGCATAGATCCCAGGAGCCAGGAATAAAATCCACCGCCGAAAAAGCAGAATTCTGCATTTCCTTCGAAAACTAGCATGTCTAAAGCACACAGAAGTCACTTTTTTTTTTTTTTTTTTACTCAGAACTTTGATGAAATTTCCATTTTCTTGCCACCTTTTGATGAATTTTGCAATTTTTCAGCAGACATTTAACAAAATTTGCATTTTATCCTCAGTGCTTTGTAGAAATTTGCATTTTCTTGCCACCTTTTGATGAATTTTGCAATTTTTCAGCAGACTTTTAACAAAATTTGCCTTTTATCCTGAGTGCTTTGTAGAAATTTGGGTTTTTTTTCACAATTTTTTTGCAAACTTGCATTTTACCCCTGATTTTTGATGAGATTACCACTTTGTCTGCCATCATTTGAAGAAATTAAATTGTTTCTGCGACACTTTAGCAAAATTTGCATTTTTTTCCACAACTGACGGAATTTGCATTTTTTCCTCAATTTTTTGATGAAATCTGCATTTATTTCTGTGATCCTTTGACGAATTTAATTTTTTAATCATTCTTTAACAAAATATGAATTTTTTTCATCACATTTCCATGAAAGCCATGTTTTTTATTCAAAACACTGATGAAGTCATGTTTTTCCACGACCTTTTGAAGCTATTATAAAAGAGTAACGTTTATTTCTGTTTTTATATGAATATGGGTAATTTTTGGAACTACTGAATCAATTTCAAAAATAATGATGACAAATTGATGATGAAAGCTCCTTTTCTAACCTAGGTTATGTTTTATATCAAGACCTCTATAACTAAAATTTACTTACTTAACTAAAATCAAAAATTTATATTGAAGATTCTTTTATTATACCATTCATCTTTTTATTGAAGAAAATACTATGTTATGTCCAAGTGCGAGGCCCTGTGCAGCACTTGTCGCACACCCCAAGGACTGTTTGATTTACTGATTCTAGCAAAAAAATTAAGTTCTCCAAAAATTAAAAAAGGTTTCCAAGAATATATAAAAAAATAATTCCTATTAATTATTGAAATGCTTTAAACCATATATTGAGACATTTTTGTCATTTCATCGCATTAGTATCTCAAATATTACAATTTTTCAGAATTATGATTAGCCCCCTAGAAATTTCGTGCCCATGGCACAAGTCCCCGGGTGCCTGTGCAATAGTTAGGCCTTGGCTCTGGTCATTAGTGTTGGCTCTAGATAAAAAAGGTCACCGAGAAGGAATTTTTCAAAAGGGACACAGTGTACCCTTGTCCCCCAAAAATATCCTGAACTGGTTTGTTTAATCCCTTATAATTTGAGATATTTTCCCGGGATAAATTGAATTGTCACAAGGGCGCATAGGAAATGTAGCCTGACAAGGGAGGGGGGGGGGAGAGATTCATCCCAAAAATATTAATATTTTGTGTTTTTAATAGTAAAAAAAAATGCAATTTTTGCTTTGGAACTCTATATTCCCCCCCCTCCCCCGGGAGAAGAGTGCCTGAATCTGAATTCAACACAGTTTAAAACAAGTTTCAACTTTGTATTTTGCACATGTTATGAATGCATGTAAGCATGCACATTTTGCAAATAATTCTGTACTTAAAAATGAAATATTAATTATAATTAATGGCGTTATTAGAAAAGAGTACTCAGGGTTCATACAGAGTTGGGAAGAAAAAATCCAAGGAATCCAAAAAAGAGATTTTCCCCCAGGTTTAAAAAGGGGCAGCGCGCTACTGTTCTGAAAAGGGCATTTTTTACATTCTTCAGGGTACTTTTTGGTTTTTAAGGCCACTTTTATAGAGTTGAATCTAGAATCTAGCGGTTCAAAAAATTGTAGAAAAACAGATTTTGTTAAACAATCGGAAAAAAAAAAAAAATCTAAAAATTTTGCTAAAAAATTGGTTAAAGGAAAAAAAATGGTAAAATTTGTTAAAAAGTTGCAAAAAAAAAAAACGGCCTATTTTGTTAAAAGATCGCAAAAAACAGCAGATTCTGTTAAATTATCGTGAAAAAACGACAGATTTTGCTAAAAAAAAAAAAGGGCAAATTTTCTTAAGAGATCACAAAAAATGGAAAATTTTGTCAAAAGATAGAGAAAAACCGCTAATTTTGCCACATTTAAACACGAAAAAATGCAAATTTCGAAAAAGAAGCGCAAAAAAAAAAAGCACATAGTTCATAACAGGAGTGGAATCGCCCCCTCTTTTCTCCCACTTCCATTGTAACCTTTTAGAAAATTTGCTGTGAAATTTTTTTTTTTTTTTTTTTTTTTTTTTTTTTGCTTAGGATCACTTTTGTGATTCTGTCAAATTTCTTTCCAAAACTTAGAAAAATTAAGGTAGTCATTTCCGAAAATAAAAAAAAGAAAGATCGGTCGTTACTCTAAAAATCAGGGCCGTAACTACCGCCGGGGCACTGTAACAGGGCCTCCAAGGCTGAGGGGCCCCAAACTGATGGTTAAAAAAACTATTGATTTTAGTTTCTTGTCTAACTTCCTATAAAATGCCCAGCACCTAGCTAAAAGTTAATAATTAAAAAATAATAATAAATAAATAAAATAACATGCTAGAATAAATGTTTTTGCATGTCCGTCGATATACTCCATATGTTTTGCATGCAAAAGTAACTCTATATAGTATAAAGAAGAAAATATGGACTCCTGATCAGTTGAATAATATAAAAAGAATCTAAAAAATCTTTCTTCTTTTCTATTAATAAATACATAAAATCGAAAAAAAAATAATCAAAATCCATTGTTCAAATTGTTTTTAAACAGAAATGTATGATTAAATTACATAAACTCAAAAATGAACCAAAACAAAACGCTCTTTAAAGTATTCCACCAATAAGAAGTCTGTATTTTCACCTCTATGCTAGTTTCAGTGGGATCGGCAAAAATTCCATCACCGCCAGGTGCCTGCCGAGTAGGATTCTGCTTTTTTTTAGTCATTTTTGGACTTATCATACTGTGTATGTTTAAACAACAGCGTGCAAAAGAAAAAAAAAACTGCGTCTGGGGCAAAGTGTTAATTTGCTCCGGGTGCGAGGTGCCTCACTAGTTTGCCCCGGGGCCCCCCAAGTTTATAGTTACGGCCCTGCTAAAAATCTTACATAAAATGTATCGCAAATTTTGACAAATAATCGAAAAAATATCATTCTCTTAAATTAGTGAAAAAAATCATCAATTTTGTTTTTGGATTGTGGGAAAAATGCGAATTTTGCCAGAGGATGGTGAAAAGATGCAAATTTCGTTCAGGAATCACAATATAAAACAAACAAAAAAGAATTTTGACAAAAAAATTTTGAAAAAAAGGGACATTTCATCAAAAAATAGGAAAAAGCGACAAATTTCGTCAAAAGGTCGCGAAAAAAAACTGCGTTTTTTCCCGTGGCACTTTGATGAAATTCATGCTTTTGGTCTGTTGCATTTTGACGAAATTTGCGTTTCTTCGGCGGCCCTTTGGGAAAAAAAAAAATCTCACTTTTTTGTTTTCAGATGACAATATTCGCTTTTTGTCGATGATCATTTAACGAAATTCGAGTTTTTTCCACGGTCCTTTGACAAAATCCTTTGGTCCTTTCACCTAATCTTTGCGTAATTTATGCGCTATAGCACGTCCGCATCATCACTGAAGGGCTGCGTTTTTTCTAATGCGGGGCCAGAAGGGCGCTATATTTTGAATCAGCGACAAGAGAGGTGCTAGTTTTTAGATGAGGGGCAAGAGGGGTGTTATTTTTTAAACTAAAGGGCAGGAGGAACGGCGCACCCCCCTGAAACCCTCTGCGGGAAACTCTGCAAAAAATTTTAAGGACTTGCTACTTTTGTTGTTATTTATGTGGCATGCACTTGCACACCCCAATTTTTAATGCCCCATTTGGAGAGAAGAACATTTCAAACAATTTTTTCTCTATTAGAATCTAATTATTGGTGCTGAAAATGCAAAGAATTCACAACCTTGGTGATTTTGTATGTTTAAAGTTTAAATAAACCAATAAACAATCAACTTTCCTATGCAATGACCAATGGTCATACACACAGATCAGTGAAACTCGAAACACTTATTATATATATCGCATATAACTATAAAAGAATTTTTAAATATAAAAAAAAAAATGCTAATGCAACATACGCAAAAAAATATAACTTTTGAATTTATTCTTTTAGAGCAGCAATAAGTTAAAGTGTCCTAAAGCTGACATCTAACAAATATTTAAAGCATTACCTATTTTCTAAAACAATTTAGAATGAGTTTTTCTTTCTTCTTAAATCAAAGATATCTTGGATTTGAAAAATTGATCATGCTTTAAATATTTGTTTTACTTAAAGATGTCAGTTTTAGAGCACTTTACCTTAATCACTTTCTTTGAATGTGAATGTTGTCCATGACATACATAGAAAACTGAAAAAAGCACCATTATTAACATCCCTGTAAGATTCTAGTCACCATTATATGCTATTGAATACGTTAATTAAATTATGTACACATACATAAATAAAATATAGATCAAACTATTTACATTTAAAATCTACATTTGGGTTCCGTAAAAAATTGTAATACAAATGATAAATCACAGCAGTATTAAAAGCAAAAAATATTGGTAAAAAAATTTATTGAAAAACTTTATGTAGTAAAAAATATATGGAAAGAAATTTGGGCTAAATAATAAACAAAATAATAATATTAAAATCAATTTCTTATGAATTTATTTGCAATTTTTGTTATCTAATTTGTCTAATTTCTGCAATTCTTTTTTGTTTGTTTGCAGACTTAATGTTTTCATTTCTAAATAGTGTCTAAGGAGTCTGTACGAACTATTTATAGTCAAGTTTTAGCGTCATCGCCGGCGAATTGCAGTTTGAAATAAAATAAAATAACATCAAAGATGGCAGAGTATATGCGAGAATGAAGTAAAAATATGTGACATTGAATAAACACTTTCAAATAATAATAATTAATAGTAATTCTAAATAAATCTTGTGGATTGATTATTATTGTTATTGTTATTTTGAAGCCAAATGATGTTGGTACACGTGATAACATGACATGCATTTTCTGCTCAAAAATTAATAAGAGCATTTTTTTAGCAATTATTAAATTACTTTAAAATATTCTGCACAGTTTAATTTTTACATTAATATGAACAACATCAAAAAACAGTTGATTACATCAACAATAAAATAGTAACTTACTTTCGAAGTTTTCAGAGAATGAACATCAACAAACCGCTGCTAGCGCGGCTGAATACACGATTACGATCGTAGACGAAGCACTCACAACAGAATGTAGCCTTACGCGTTATAGCGAAAGCTCGATAATATAGTTCCTTCCAAAGAAGAAAAATATAATATTATTCTTTTATTTCCAGGATATGTTGCATTGCTTTTCTCTTAATGAATAACTTTTATGCTGTTATGAATGAAGTAAATCTTAACAAAGTAGAAACTTATCATTTCGTTTGGTTTTGATAGCATCCGATGCCTCAAAACTGAGGAAGCATAAGGTTCATTTTTGATCCAAATGTACTCAAATCGATATGAGTACATCAATATACTCATTTTTGAGTATTTCATTTTTTTCAATTTTTTTTAATGCGATCTTATGGATGGTTTATAAATATTTAATTTGTATAAAACAATCTTAAATTATTTTTTTACCTCATTTTTCTGCAAAAAATATTGAAAAAGGTTCGTAAATTAATCAATAAATTACTCTTTAGTTTATGTAAAAGTTTAAAGTTTTACTACTTTTACGCGCGTATTCCTGTCAAACAAGTTCCTTTCGTAACACTTTCTTTTCCGCAAACTTACGACCGACAGCTAGAAACGCGAATCTTGGCAAACATGCGAAAGGCTTCGCTATCGTAAGTCAGAGTGTCACGTGATCAGTATTTTGTGGCGGGCATTTTGTTGTCATAGCCATTCGTAAACAAGATGGCGGATCGTACAGCAGCATGCAAAAACATGTGACGGTTGCTGCTTTTTCTTTCTATTTTTTTCCCTCTAAAATGCTGTCACAGTAAATTGTGTATAGCAAATAAACAATATATAATTTATAAAACTCAAACAAAATTTTAAATGAAGACAAGGATATCATTTGAAACACAGGTATGTGAAATGCTTTTCAGTGTAATGTTACCTTTTGAAATGTTGTATTATGAATAATTTCTTAATACTTTTTAGTACTGCTATAAAACCTTTATTTTGCTTCTTATTATCAAGATAAGATATATACCATTAGAAATTTGATGTTGACACTTTTGGATTTTATCTTGTGAAAGTGAAATGCTGTCGCATCTATTAAAAAAACATTTGTTTACTTTTTATAAAATTAGCTATACAGTTTCTCAAAATTTAAAAATAAAGTTTTCTTTTTTTTTTCGCTATTGATCCCTAATAAGATTCGATGATGCATAATGATAATAAAAATGCTGACACATGAATTGTTTTAAAAAGTATATGTTTATTTTCTTCAGTAAGCAATTAGAGAATTTCTATGATTCATGAATATTTTATTTTTGATAACATGTAACGTATTAATTTGTTCAGCATTTGATGTTAAATTTGCAATAAATTTTAAACGCACACATAAGAAATAAACTTTGAAAAGTTAATAATTTGGAAAGGAAAGTTAATAAAGGAAATAATTTAAGTTACTTTTATTAATTAAATGCTGTTTATTATCGAGATTTTCTTTTTTAAAGCTTATCTGTAATCCAGCAATGGAGCAAATTTTTGTAGTACAAAATATATTCTGATTACATAGTATGAATTTTGAAAAAAAAAAAAAAAAAAAAAAAAACAAGATGAATGTAGATTCTACCATTGCAGAATTCAGTTTCGCCTCCGATTAGAAAAAAAAATCGATAGAAGTTTTTTAGAAGGGCAACCCCGTTTAGATTGCAATGAACTAACTTCATTTTTCTTGTGTTTATCAATATAATAGCAAACAGAACGGCGTGAAATACCCAATTGAATAGCAATTTCTCTCTGAAACATTGGAATTGCGGAATAATAAAGAGATACAATTTGACGTGCTACTTCTTCATTGACTAGATTCATCAAAAACGGATTTTTTCTTTAGTTTAAACGCTTTTTTATAGACTCTGAGTAAAAGGAAATGCAATGTAACAATAAAACGAATGGAATCCCGTCGAATTTGACGAATGAAATGTTTAAAAGACCCGATCGATTTGGTTTTAAAAAAAGCAAAAGTAATTACATTATTGAATCAATATATAATAAATATATTTATAAAGTAAATGTCAAATTTGCCAGTTACAATTTTGCATTCATATATTCGTACATCTACAGTTAAAATTGTAATATGAGTGCCGGCGAAATCCAGAAATTTTATTTTATATGCACTCACAGAAAAATAGCTTTATTTTAAAATAATAATAATAATAATAATATCGGGTACTACTAGGTTAAACCATCGACCAAAAAATTATCGCCAAACTATAAGATTAAATGCCAATAATGGATGATCGTGAATGTCACATTCAATGACATTAAATACGATTCATGTGTTTAAATTGTCATTAAGTGATTTTTATTAATACTTTTATTAATATTCTACTAATTATTTATTTTTTCGTTATTTAAAATAAAAACTATGTCAATATGTATAGTTTGGCTATTAATGTGGCGATTTGTATAATTAGGCGAAATTGGTCGACGGAATAACAGAAAGTACCTAATATCGTTATGAGTAAAAATACGTTTTAAATAGTGATGTAATTTTCTCTTCAAATGTTCTTTAAAAGTTACTATTTATGAAAAAGGCCTCCATAATAATATTGTTATTCCCTTTTATCTGGTTGCTGAATGACATAATTTTCCTCATTTGAAATTTCTCTTATTTTGATTTAGACATTAATTTTTATCATAAATTATTTTCTGTCATTTTATTTACATTATTAATATTATTTCTCAGTAAATATATATTTTTTAACTCAATTAGTGCATAATTATACGCAATCATTTTAGAAAATAAATTTTTATTATCGAGAGAAAAGCTAAACTGTGTTGCCACCATTTTAAAGAAATGTCATGAAAAAGCTTTTAAAATAAAATATAAAAATGGAAATAAATTAAAAAATAATTAAAATGGGCACAACTACAAATAAATAGCTTTCATTTAAGAAAATAATTATCAAAATCGGTTGACTAGAAAATTCAGGTCTGATGACACGACATTTTTAGCTTGTCTGAAAGAAATAGCATCGAAAAAAAAAAAAAATGAATCCTAATTTTTGAAATTATATTTTGGCATTTATAATGTATTTATAATGGCATTTATAATGTATGAATGAATATTGATTATGTGAAAGTATTTAATTCATTTAGGTTAAATATTATTACTTATTTGGTTTAAGGAGGGGAGGCATAAATCTCTTTACATTATATGCAAGAGTAATAAATCTTCCGGGCCGATCATTGTTCTGCCTTCCCCCTGATCACTTCCTATTCCTGCAGTCCTTTACCATTTAAAACACAAAATCTCAAACCTTCCGCAGGGGGGGGGGGAATTGCACTTTTTTTATCCATGAAAACACAAAATCTTAAATCTTCCGGGGCGATCATTACTCTGAGGGAATGCCCCCCCCTGATCACTTCATATTCCTGCAGTCCTTTACCATTGAAAATACAAAATCTCAAACCTTCCGCGGGGGGGGGGGGGGGTATAGTTGCACTTTTTTTACCAATGAAAACACAAAATCTTAAATCATCCGGGGCGATCGTTGCTCTGGGGGAATGGTCCCTCCATTGATCACTTCCTATTCCTGCACTTACCATTGAAAATACAAAAACTCAAATCATCCGGGGTGGGGGGAGGTGCCATCGCCTGGAATCAATACTGCATCTGATTGCTTTTTTTTTTTTTTTTTTGAAGTTTCAATGTATTAATCTCTTATTACTAATATATTAATCTGTTTATTTATTTATTTTTTAATGTATTTAATTCTGTGAAAAAATATCATCATAGAAAAGCCTAAACTTGAAAGTAAAATGTTACCACCGTTCCATAATTTTACATTATTGTATTTTTTGTTGATAAGAAAATAGGTGATACATTAAAGGGGATGGGCTAGAGCAATAAAAATATTAATATGCAATATAAGACTGTTATTAAAATATTCCACAAATTTTAAATATTTTTCAATCCAACATTTAAAAGAATTATTCATCATAAATTTTATTTATCGTCAACTGATCAGCTAAATCCGAGTTCTAAACATTTTTTTCCAGGAGGGATATTTGTGGCTCCAAGGGGGGAGGGTGCCCTTTTTTGCCATTGCAAACAAAATCTCAAATCTTCCGTGTGGAAACTCGTTGCTCCAAAAGGGGGATGTCTTAGACCAATTAAAATATTATTATAAAATATGAGCTTGTTATTTAAATAATTCTTGGATTTTAAATATTTTAAAATCTAACATTAAAATGAAATATTCTTCTTCAACCGATCAGCTAAGTCCAGGTTCTAGACATTTTTCTCCAGGACGGATAACTGTGGCTCCGGGGTGGGGTGCACTTTTTTACCATTGAAAACACAAAATCTGAAATCTTCTGTGAGGGAACTCATTGCTCCGGGGGAATATCCTAAAACAATTAAAATATTAATATGCAATATGAGCTTGTTATTTAAATAATTCTTATATTTTTACTATTTTCAAATTTAACATTTAAAAGAAACATTCTTCAACTGGTCAGCTAGTCCGAATTCTAAAAGACAGGCCTGATGAGTCACTAATAAAACAGCATAGAGCGCATGAACAATTATTCAAAACATTATATTTTGTCCCTTTAAAAATTGATGTATTTTCATGGGTTTAAAACATGCTAACATTCGATTAAAAATAGATTCCCTTATACTACAATCGTACGCGACGTCATCATTTGCGGAAGCTAAAAGATGTTTGGCAAGAATAGCGTCTTCGTATTCTTTCCCAATTCTCTTCCGTAAACCCCCCGTTTGCAGAATAGCTTTCATAACTTTGCAGACGTTTGCTCTGAATACGCGCTTATGTCTGCAAAAGAATCCATAATGTACTTTTTTTGTTCAAATCAAATTTTATTTTTTGCCAACTTTGGAGGCTCCCTGCCCCACTGTGCCACTTGATAACCTAGTAGTATGTAATTACGAAGAGCAGGGAACTTGATAATTATTAACAATTGAAAACAATCAAGAAAAATCAGTTCAAAAATGCTCTAAAATATTTTTAAAAACATACCTATGTATTTTTTATGCAGTTTCGCCAGTAAATTACAAAATACAGTAGCTGTACATTTTTTTTAATTACGATTTTTGATTATCAATTACTTCATAAATAATACAAATCAAAAGAATAACAGACATATCATGGAAAATAATGTAACAAATTTTTTGAAACTAGGAAGATTTATAGTGAAAAAATTAGATAAATAAAATAAATTTAAAACATAACTTTATAATTACATAAACATATTTAGTGATATGAAAGGTTAATGTCCTTAAAAGATAAATATATAGCAGCTACAAATATTGAAATAAGTCACAAATTATATACTCAAAAGAAATTAAAGTAATAATATTCGATTTTTTCTGTTTTGGTACTCTCTTCTTATCTTTCAAGAAAAAAAAAATACTACCATTAACTCTGAATTTTTTACAACTTAATATTAAAAAATATATCTATATTAATTAGGTATGTAATTCAGAATGTCCTTATATTTTTAAAATTGAAAAAAAGAGGTAGTTTTTTCATATATTTTAAAATCATTTTCCTTTAATTCCTTCATATATATGTGCTATGGTGCCATCTATATTCTTTAACTGAAAATAAAAACAATTAAACGTACAGAAATGTCCGGATTAAAGATGTAAATAATGTATCAAACTTTTGATAAGTTATTATTGAAATATATAACACCACAGAATATTTAGTTTTGTATCAAAGCTGAACACAACTCAGCTATACATTTCATTGGCCTTCTCAGGTTTTTTATATAACAATGAAAAAAAAAAAAAAATAAATAAATAAAATAAAAAATCAGATATTCAGATTTTGTGATATTAGATACAAAAAATCTTACAGGTTGTATAACAAATTTTTGATGCTTTTAAATTGATTGAGAATCTTTTTTCAGCGTGCTAAATATTTTTTAATCAGATTTAATTCAGGATGAAAATCTTCATATCAGTCACAAAATACCTTAACACATTTATTACAAAACACCTTTTTCTTTGAAAATAATATAGCTGCTCGATAATTAAGCAAATTGGAGGATTATAAATATTTAAAAATTAGTTAAGCTAACAAATATTTGCAAATAAAGATAAATAAACAAATTCAATCGCTTAAGTAATCTTACAAAATTGTTCAAAAATTCAATAGGAATGAAGCTGGCATTGAAAATTACTGAATTCTAAGGAAATATTGAAAGGAGATAGTTAACAAAAGGAATTGCATGAGTGTTGAAATACTTTTTACAGAACTTACGAAAAGCAAGGTTAGATTTTCTTGGCACTGTAGTTTCAAATCTTTTAATATAAATCAGAAAGACTTTTTTTTTTTCTGCAGAAAATTAAAATTTTTCTCACTTTTCCTCAGAAATTCCAAATTTCCTAGCCTTTATCTCAAAAACTCCAAATTTCCCTGACTTTTCCTCAGAAATGATAAATTTCCATGATAATTGGATATAAATAATAAATTTTCCCTTCATCTTTCCAATCCATAAAATTTTTCAGGTGGCTGTTTGCTCCGGGTGTTACCCTTTAAGGGATGACACCCAATTTCTTTTTGCAAATCTATATATTGATAATCTTAAAATTTTGTAAAAGAATTCTTAAATAAAATGAAAATCTAACAAAGTTAATTTTCTTTTCTTTGAGAACATGAAATTATTCTAAATGTGTGCACGACAAAACAAAAATCAATCAATCCAACGAATGGGTGGAAAAAGGAAACTTTAAAAGAAAAAAATCTTCTACATATAGACACCACATTAACTTATATAGTTTATGGGTTGAGTAATAAATCGCTCCTGTTTCAATGACTGTATAAACTTGTACTAAGAAAGAATGTAATATCAAATTTATCATTCTTATATCAATAGTATCTTTTTATAAATAATTATACAGAAAAATTGTCTTGTAAACATTCAATATTACCTTTAAAATCAGGCCTAATTTCTGGCCTAGAATTCAAGTATTTCTCCCTAAAAAGTCCTAGATTTGTTGTAGATAATGAACTTGATCATTGGAAATTACTATTTTTACTCTTGGTAAAAAGTGCAAGCCATTGAATTTTTCAAGACATGTACAATTTTTGCATATTTTCATTTTATGATGATTCAACAGAAAAGAAAAATGAAACATTTAAACTATAATTAAGATTTCTATATTAATCTATCTCTTTCTATATTAATTTCTCAATGCAAAATCATAAATTAAGTACTGTCAATCTATTAACTTATTAAAAGTTTTTTTAATGTGACACTTTTCATTTTATTTTTTAACATTTTCAATAAATCATTACTCTATTTCCACTGCCATTTGGCTTTTTTTTTTTGGGGGGGGGGGTGCTTTATATTAGAACTATTTTTGTAACTCAGACAGAATTATAATTCTCAAAAACATTTGATGATTAAGAATATTTGACGATTTGTTACTAAAGGCAACTGGAAAGATTAATGGGAAAACATATTGGATATAATGTAATAATAATACACATTAAAACCTAAGGTAAAAATTTTAATAGGTCCAAAATCGATACAATTGAGCAAGCACCAACTTTTTTTTTTTTAATCTCATCAATATAGAGGTAAGTAGAACAATGTTCTTACTAGCAAAACAGTCTGTGTAGTAGTTTAAAGTTCTCATTTTTGTAGAGATAGCAGATTTGATCTCAACACCTGGCAAAATGATTTCTGTAATGTTTTTGGCAATAACTGACTTCAATAATAACATTTTTACTAAGAGGAGAAGTTATATGATTTATATTTTATTGTTATTTGAAGGCTTTATAATTAAATAAAATTTAACACTTAACAAAAGTTTAAAAATATAACTTTATATTATAAATATTTTGCATGTAAATAAATATAACTTATCTACAACTTTTGCTATATTTACGATAATTATCAAGATTATATAATCTGTGGCTTCTGGTAATATCAAGGTACAGCATAATTTTAATATTTTGAGTAATTAATGTTTAAAGTTTTCAAAAAAGTCTTTTTATCATTACAGTGGAGCCTCATTTATACGACGCCGAAGGGACTACCGAAAAACGTCGTATAAACGATAACGACGTATAATTGATTTTCACTTCCAAAACTAGAATTAATTATGTTTTCACTTAATGTTAATGTTTAACGTGATGTTTTGCATGAATTTGTAAATTAAACAAACCAAAATAAACAAATAACCAAAAAAACAGAGGGGGAGGGGGAGGATTAGTAAACAATTTAAATATGCGTACCTTTATTATGTTTCACCGAAAGGTTCCTCATTTGCAGTACATCATTTCTTTTCCATTTAAAGTCAAAGATCAAAAACCCCGTGTGGTCAACTAAAAGTCGCCAATACTGATAACAGTTAGAGGGATAGTCTATTTGCAATTTAAAACAGGTCGGGAAAATTGACCATCCTTGAAAAAAGAATGATCCCTCCCAGTGTAATCTGTTACACGTAACCTGATTTTTCAGACTAATCAAACACCAGCCCACATTTTTATAATGTAGAGTGCATTTAAACACACTCTTTGGTGTCATTCATAGCTGCCAACTTCCGCTCGTTCGTAAAATACAATATATATATATATATATATATATACATATATATATATATGTATGTATACAAAATTGAAAAATCGACGTATAAACAATTTTGGGCATCGTATAAAGGATATATTTTTACATTAAAATGAATAGGAATGAATCGGGACCACATTAAAATGTTGTATAAATGTAAACGTCGTATAAGTGATCATTGTATAAACGATGCTTTACTGTACTTTTATAAAATAGATTAGAACTTGATAATTTTCACTACATTCAATTATGATATAAGAACCTCTTTTTTTTGCCAATAAAGTTATATAAAAATGGTTTTTATTAATTGAGAACCAATTAAAAATGTAACTTTTATCTGGTTATTACATTTTTACATTAATATTTAATAAATGTAAATAAAATTAAATATTTATTTACATTTTAAACATTAATTTCACAACAATTAAGCATGTGAATTTTTTGCTTTTTTATGTTATTATATTTGTATTTTTTTATAATTATAGACGATTTAAGGAAATAAATAGAAATCTTATCTGGTTATTACCGTAATTTTATGTACTTACCAGATTATTACTGTTTTTCTAATTTTTAAATGAAAATTTATAATTGCCTATGATGGGAAGTATTCAATTTCATTTTTTAGTACTATGGCAGATGAAAGTACTCTTTTAATGCTACATTTTCCCAAATTATCTCAACTTTTTAAAAAATGTGCCTTATTTGGTTATTACCGGAAGCCACAGATATACGTGTATAAGTCAGAAAGAAAAGTTTGTCATTCTTTACCATAAAAAATAAAACAGAAAGAAAAATATTAATATATAAATTCTCACATGGAAGCTTTTAATGGTCATGAATTTAAAAAAAAATAAATATTGTAATTTAAAAATAGACAGTAGTAAGTAAAAATAATTGCTCTATTCAGTTTTTGTCAATAAATTTCTGTCTAAGGAAGCATAGTTGGGGACCGTTCAAGTATTACGTAAGCACTAAAGGGGGAGGGGAGGCTCCAGAGTCTGCTTATTTTTTCTGACAAGGGGGAGGTGGGGGTCACGACAATTCTTACGTAAGCATTATGTGTAGGATTAATAATGTAAATGATTGGTAACTTTTTATAAATCAAAAAGTATTAATGTATAAACTGTCATAAAATCTTACGTAAGCAAAGGGGGGGGGTCTAGCATTTGCTTATATTTTCTTACAAAGGGGGGGAGGGGGTACAAAATGACTAAAAATATGCTTACATAATACTTGAATGGTCCCTTGGTTGTAAATCATAAACTTAAAATTCTTCCACATCATTGAATAGATTAGACTGATAACATCATTAATCACCTTAAAGAAATGGGAAACACTTATGGAATATAGAAATTTGTCATGATTTCAATAATTAACTTAAAAGTAACTAATTAAACATTCAAAAATTTTTAATGTTCGTTTTTTTAATATAATACATTCACATTATTTGCAGTCAAATCATGAAGGGTACTACATACTTAGTTCATAATTAAATTCTAAAAATATGAAATTGTTGTAGTGATATAGGAAACTTACCTGTGTACATCTTTTTATTTATTTATTTTTTTTTTTTTTTAATAGTTCTAACACAAGGAAGTGAGTTAAAAATCAACTAAGAAATATTACCTTCTCTAAGTTCAGTTTCTGTAATAAAAGAGAAACACCTTCACCGATTTGCATTCATTTTCTTTTTAAATTGTGTGCAATTAATAAAGAGTTTTAAATAAGAAACAATCAGAAAAAGGGTATTAAATATGAATGTTTAGATTATGATAACACAAAGAAAAGAAAGTATAGTTAACTGTGCATGTAAATAAAAAATAATTTACATCTTAAGGAGATAATCTTTAAAATATTAACAAAAACAAACTATATTTCATGTATCGGAAAGATCTTTAAAATATACACTAATTACAAAGAAATTGAAAAAAAAAAATACATTTTATATCGCAGACATGATATAAAATTGACAAATGTGCATTAGAATATCGATAAGAAACTACATTAAATAGGTAAACGTCAATATCATACCGTTAAATAAGATATCTTCAAACAAATTAGAGCTTATATGATAAACATTAGGCCTAACACGACTACACAGTTACTTGTAATATTTCTTAAACTTTTATGTTTTCCTGCTATTATTGGAAATCAAAAGATAATTAAAATAAATGAGACATAGAAAGTTATTTTACACAGAAATTGATAAAAATACCTTATGAAAATTGCGATCGAGTATGCAGACAGAAAATTATACAACGGTTTCAGTAACGCCATTTTCCGATTGAATTTTCCGTAGACGCGATATCAAAAACTTTTCGGTTCATGTTCGATTAAAATATTTTCATGCTGCCATCTATCGTCATAGGAAAATTTCAGAAAAATGAGTTTGTGAATTGCACGTTAAATGAAAGATTAGATTAATTAGAAATATGTGTTTTCTTTAAAAAAAATTTTTATTTTGATAAAATGTGGTTTTGAAGGTCTTGTTAAGGTATTTGTGGAAATAGAAATTATTATAGATCTTAGATATAATTTATATATATAAAACTGAATATGTTTAAGATAAGTGATTCATTAGTCACAAGGTATCCTTTTGATAGATATTTATCTATTATTATCATGAATTTTAAAATTAAAATGATTTAAACATGATATGTGTACAACTAAAATAACTTATACATAATGCATTAATCCTGTATTACTTCTAGAATTATATTTAAAAAAAATTTTGGAATATTTTTAGGAGACATATATAATGTGATAAAATAGCCCTAATGGCTCATTTGATAAGCAACAATTCTTGACTTAACTGCAATTTACAGTAATATAAATTAAAATGCAGAACAATATTAGCAAATTGGGATGATTTTGAATTGCATTGAATTAATTAAATCTTGTCTCGGATTTCAATTTTCAATGTACCAAGTAATCAAATATAATCCAATTAATCAAAATTATTTTTATTCAGTTTAATGCTTATTTAAAAAAATAATAATACAATAGACACCCTCAAACCTGCACATATTTTACAGATGTAAACAATGAAATATTTAGTTCAATTATAGGGACAAAAATTTGACTTTTTCATTTTAATATCAATTCCATATATTTTTATTTGTAATTTTCGTAAATATTACTGAATTCATGTTTCATCATGAATGAAAAAATTAAAGATATTGCTGATATCACACGTTTCTGGTTATTAAGTCTCGCTAAACCTGGAATAAAACTTCTTTATTTTATTATTTTGATGTGAATTAGTAATTTACCTTTATGATGCAAGTTTTATTGAATAATTTAGGAAAAATACATTTTGTTTTTATAATAATTATTTATTCATACATTATTGATTATTAACTTGACTTTTATTTTTAATGTTTTAATAATTTAAAAAATATCTAAATTTTTATTATTTTAGTTTATTACATTACTTGATTATTTTAATATTCTATTATATTGTAAGAATTCATTATAGTTTTGATTACATTATTAATTACATTCAAATTATTATTTAAAAATATTTGAACAATGCAATGACCAGAAATCCATAAAATTCTAAAATCTGCACAACTTCTGGTTCCAAGCTATGCAGAATTGAGGGAGTCTACTGTAATGCAATTTTTTAGACAGTTAATCTGTTTAATTTATAAGAGAACTCAGTATTATTTAAACTTTTCTTTTCTTTGAATGTTTTACAAAATCTTATTGAGATGGAATTCTTATTGAATGTTTTTATGAAATAAAATGATTCCATAAAGTAAAAATGCAAGTTTTCAAATAAAAATGGAAATTTTAATATAAAAATACATAAGAAAATTTGTAAACCACACATTTATACATTTTTAAATAGATTTTGTTGAGTATTTTCATCAAAAATATGTTATATTAAGGAAAAGCTAGATAAATTTATGACATGATTTTTCAATCGGTAAATTAATTATAAGCGAAGTAAATTTTCCATGTGGGTGAAAATAGCAACCAATACATTCCTGGTACGAATCCTGGCCCAGATTTTTTTCACCCACATGGAAAATTTAATTTGCTTATAAGGTTTTCAAAAAAGATTGTTTCAGAAAAAATAAATAAAATGATACAGGATATTAGTAGGAATACAGTAACAGCATGTAAAAATAGAGTAGCATTTCTAACAATTTGTATATTATATTTAGGAATTGCTTTCTTTTTTATTATTGGGAGATTGGAGAAATTAAAAATTGATCTTGGTGATAGATAAACTTGACAACACAGTTTTTGACTACCTATTTACTGTTTCACAGGTATAAACAACCATTTCATTATTTAAAACTAATTCTTTAGTACCATGAAAAACATTTATATATAAAAACAGAAGTAAATATGCATGTGTTGTATGAATAAAAAAATTAATAATTACATATAAATAAAATATTCATTGGTATGTATAAATTTATCTATAAACAAACATGAAACTGCATTAGAAAAAAAATCATAAGTTCATTAAAAACTAATTTATATAAATATAAAATTACTTATTATTATTTGTAATAAAAGGTAACTATTACAGAAATTTTATTTTGAAAAATTAGTTTTTGCAGAAAATGCTTGTTTAGTTACATGGCATAAAAATATCTGGATATAATACATAAATTTTATAATTCTTTACTTTTGAATAATTAATTTATATTATTTGACAGAGATGTTACAAAAAATTAAAAACAAATAACATCGACATGTTTCAGTCCTAATCGGATAGGAACCATAAAAGATACAAATTATTTCACAGACCATACAAACAGCATGTGACTAAAAGATGTAAACACACACACACCACAAAAACCACATGCTCTATTGTAAAATAATTAAATTAAAACTAGATCATGATCTAAAATTAATTTACTTATTTGGTTCATTCTATTCAAGCTTTCATGAGGAGTTTATTTATAAATTCTAACAACTTAGAAATAACAAAAGAAAGAGTATCATTATAACAGTATCAGCAAATAAAACTTTTATGGATTTATGACAACAATTTGATATGAAACATTATTTGCTTTCATTAAGCAGAATTTTTACTCTCCTATCTAAATATATTCTAGCTAAAACAGTGTTAGTATGACCAAATTTAATATCAGATTTATGTTCAAATTTTCTGATACAAAGTTTTCTACCAGTCATGCCTATGTAATATTTTAAGTCACTTCTTTATGTAATATAAGGTATTTCATATACCCTGAAAGATCCTCATGTCCTATAGGGTCAACTTGCTTATTAACTAAACTGTTTTATTTTGGCCGCGGCATTGTAATCCGTTCAATATTAAACTTTTTAAATTTAAATTTTACAGCCCTTCAAATATAGAAATGAAACTCTTTTAAATTTTATAGTATCTCCCCCTTTATTGAAACTTTCAATTATTTCAGAAACTTGTGGTTTATGTTTCCCTTTTTTGTAATAATTTATGAATTTATTTATGCTACTTATTTTATACCCATTAGAACCTGCAATCTCACGTATATTATCCAACTCTTTACTTAAAAAATTTTCAGAACAAACCTTAAAAGATCTGTCAACCAAGAATAAAAAAATGGAGTATTTATAACAAAAAAGTGAACATGCAGAATTCAAAATAATGTGATGGCTATTAATTTTCTTTCTATAAATTGTTCTTTTCAATGAAGCCCCCTCACTAATTAAAAAGGTTTCAAATTATGGTAAATTCTCCACTTTTCATTTGATGATTGACAGAGGTTTTAATGCTTGTTCTGAAGAATTTTTATATAAGGAGATGAATAAAATCAGAGAGATTGCAGGTTCTAATAGGTATAAAATAAGTAGCATCAATAAATTAGTAAATTATTATAGAAAGGGAAACCTAAATAATAAAGTCTAGAGTTAATTGAAGGTTTCAATAAAGGGGGAGATCATACAAAATTTAAAAGTGTTTATTTCCATATTTGAAAGGCAGTTTTAAGAAGTTAAATATTGAATAGATTGCGATGTCACTATCAAAATTAAAGTATTTACAAGGAAGTTGACCCTATAGGAGATGAAGATCTTTGAGGAGTTTATGAAATAACTTACATTACAGAAAAGAAGGTAACTTAAATTATTACATAGGCATGATTGAGATAAAGCTTGGAATTAGAAAAGGTGAACATGAATCTGATATTAAATTTGGTTGAACTTACACTGCCTTAACTAGCTTATATTTTAATGGGGAAATAAAACTTCTGATTAGTAAAAGCAAATTATGTTTTGTATTGATTTGTAGTCGTAACTCCTTTATGAGAGATTCCATTAAAATTTATATGCATAAAAGTTAAGTTTGCAATGATACTGTTTCTTAAATTATTCCTAAATTATGAATGTAATGAATAAATTACCTGTGAAAGCTCGAATATGATGAACCAAGTTGGAAAATAATTTTAGATCATTTTCTATTTTTAATTTAATTTTTTTTACAATAGAGTCTGTGGTTTTTGCTTACACCTCATTGTGGTGTGCCATTTGTATTGACTGTGAAATGATTTGTATTTTTACTAAAACAAACAACTATTACAATTTAGATTAATATTCCAAAATCTCCAGAGACATGAAGCCTGAGGGGAATAAATGGATTTTTCTGTCCTAAGCTTAAAACCCTCGCTTTCGATACTTGTATATCTACTTGATTAATATTTTTCATGGCATTAAATTTATATTTCTCTCAACTAAATTGTGCATTTAAAAAAATTATATTGTACAAAAAAAAAATATATATATATATAACTCTGTGGCTCCAAGAACTTCAAAAATTTCACCTAAAAACAAATCTTTTAAAAAAAATTTCTAACATTCACTGTCAGGTTCAATTTCAGTGGGCTCATTAGCAACACACACACACACAAAATAATAATAATTTCTTATATACTATATATTTTTATAATTATAATAAAAAATCTGCTTCCATTTCAAACTGTAAACAATGATAGTTGCAATGATCAAGACTTCTTTTTAATCATTATTCCTGTTAACTAACCTGTTAATTATTTTATTTTCATTCATTGTTAACAATGAATGAAAATAAAATAAGTTTTAACATAAATTCATGGGAAAATAGTAATAACACAGGATGTATATAAATAAAATTTTTGAATTTCACAGCAACTTACATGTAAATATAAAATGATAGAAATCGAAGAGAGATGTAAGCAAATGCAAAAAAGTTTTAGTAGTGGCACCATCTATCAGCCGTTAAAGAAAATAGCAAATTAGTTACATGCAAACTTTTAATAAATGCATGATTTAAAATATGGCCTGGCTTTTTATTTATCCAAAATGAGAATGAAGATAAAAGATTTTTTATTTAACCTTACCGCAAGCTAAAGCATCTGAACTCTGTTGAATTATGTCAAATATCCCAACCCAGGTTCATAAGAGTTTTATAAAAAGAAATTGTTGAAGGGTAAATAATAAAAATGAAGTCTTAAAATCCTATTGCAGATGAAGAAATTATTATTATTATTTTTTTTTTTTTTTTTTTTTTTTGTGTGTGTGTGTGTGTTGCTAATGAGCCCACTGAAATTGAACCTGACAGTGAATGTTAGAAATTTTTTTTAAAAGATTTGTTTTTAGGTGAAATTTTTGAAGCTCTTGGAGCCACAGAGTTATATAGACTAACAAGAAATAAAGACTATCTACAATAGTAATGCGCAAACTTTTTCCAGAAACTTATTTGCCACCAGAAAGTTTCAAAAGTGATGTTTCTTTTATTTGATAGCAAAGTTTTTGTCATTTTTATAAAAAAAAATGATTCTGCATGAAAATAGTGATATTTATGAGGCTCATAGACCACAGGTTGGGCATGCCTAATATTCAGAATTTAAAGGAAACTTCAACAAGAGAAAATTGAAGTTATTAACCAAAGGACTATATAAGAAATACTTAAAAATTATAACAAAAAAATAACTTGGAGTATTAAAATGGTAATGTACAGAAGTTTTGATTTGCTTAAACTGATTTATTGCATGTTCTACTTAGAAATAATTAAGGTAAGTTGAAAAAAGCAAATAATTTAATCCAAAATCTACAAAAATCTAAAATTCGCACCATCTCTGGTCTCAAGCTGTGTGGATTTTTCAGAATGCTGAATATTATTGAGTATTAAATTTATATTTATATTGAAGTTGTCTGCAGTTCATCATTCAATCAAATTATCTTCTTAAAAGGAAAGTGATAAATGAATCCAACACATACTTCTCTACCTTATCAAATTGATTATACTTCAATGCATTAGTTCTTAAAATAAGACTATTGTGGATATCAAGAAATATACAACATAAAAGCCCTACTTATTGGGTTATTTAGACTAAAACATAATCAACAGTAATATTTATCAATGTATATCTGAATATGAAGTTTGATGAAAATTTGAACATTAGTTCTAGAGTTAGAACTCTAGCAGAAATTGAGGAAAACTCAGCATAACAGCACCACCTGTTTGGCAATTGGCAAGGATTAATTGAATCTGAAGTTTGATAAAAAATTATGCATTAATTCTTTAAATAGAGCTATTCTGGAAATTAAAAAAAAAAAAATGCACTACCACCTAATGAGCAATTTTCACAAAAATATAAACAGCATCAATTCATACCAAGGACTGACTGAATCCGAAGTTTGATTGAAATTTGTGCATTAATTTTGGAGATGTAGCTGTTGCATAAATCATAAAAAGTTTATATACTAGTGCCCCCTGTTGAGTGATAAACACCAAAAACTAATCAGTATTAAGTTATATCAGGTACTACCTGAATAAAATCTTTTATTAAAATCCGTGCATTAGCTCTTGAGATACAAGCGTAGTGCAAATCGTAAAAAATGCAACATGGTAGTGCCATCTGTTGAGCAATTTACACCAAATCTAACAAGCATCAATTTATATCTGCAAGAAAATTAAGATAATTTTTATTAAATTCCATCCATTAGTTCTTGAGATAGGGCACCCCAAAAATGTATGTGATATACATACAGACTTACAAACAGAAATTCTGTAAAAACTTGTTTTATTGGAATCTCTAACTGTTAAAACATATAAATATGTCAAAAACCGAAATTTGAAAATTTTCATGGATCTAATATTTTCTTTTCTTGTAAAAATAGAAGAACGTAAAAATTATTGTGATTAAATTCTGTTACTAATATTAGCTTATCACTTAGATGTCAGAGTTAAAACTAAAGGGGGGGGGGGGATGCTAAGGATCCAAGTGTCCCAAGCTCCAGTGCTCCAAGAAAAGATGCAGCAGTGAGACTTACAATTATAATTTAAAATTCAATCTTATAATTACAGTACCATATTTAAAAATGTGATATATATTATGATAAATGAAATATATAGCAACTGTAAATATCAAAGTAAATCATAAGTTAAATTCTTAAAAGAAATAACATTAAAAATAAACCGATTTTATGATATTTTAGTGACATCTTATCCTTTGGAAAAGAAAAATAACTGAAATCATGAATAATGATTCAATTCATGCTCATGATTCAAAATCATGATTCAATTCATGATCAATCATGAATTTTTACAACTTTATAACAATAAAGACACCTATATTAATTACAAATGTAATTTAGAGAGTTCTTATAGTTTTTATATTGAAAAAAAGTTGAGTTACTATGTAATTTTTCATTTTCTGAAACTTCTTTCTATAAGACCTATGGCGCCATCTTTTATCTTTAATCCTAAATAACAATGAATAAACGTACTGAAGTGTCCGGATTACAGAAGTTTCCGGATTATAGATGTCCGAACTAAAGATGTTATACTGTATATATAATATATACAAATATAATATTACATATAATAATATATGTGATATTATATATATATAGTAAATATTATCTCCGCTGAAAAAATAGTGATTCACTAAATTTCAAAGTTGTATTTTTTTAAATTTGAAGTTTGTTAAACTTTAACTGAAAAGCGGTTTATTGATTTAATCAAACTAAACAAATTAAAAGCCATTATTATCAAAGATTGAAGTAGGGTAGATGTGCCAGTAATGGACCACCTTCCATTAATGGGCCACCTCACACTTTTTGGTTTATAAAAAAAATTATAAATAATAGTTAAGCTTTTATTATTTTTTTCTGAACTCCACCTTGCATGCTTTATAAGCTGGATTAATTTTTTACACTTTTTGTCAAAACAATTAGGAAGCAGAAAATAAAGTTTCACAGTTTTTCTGTTTTTCACTGAAAATCTTAATGAATATGCTAAGAACTGACTTTACTTACTTAGTTTATATCTTTTTTATTTTTCCGTAAAAATTGAATGTTTTTGTTTGGTTAGCAATATAAAACATTGAATTTAATATACCAATGGCCATTTACAAAATTTTATTTATTTTTAAGATTTTAGGAGGGGTGGTCCATTTCTGGATTGCTTATTTCGTGATTTTCCAGTAATGGACCACCCAAATGACCAATACAAAAAGTGTAATTTCAGTAGAGATAAAATATTTTGATTTAACTGAAAAGCTAAATAATCAAATTTAATACTTAAATTTTACCTATTATAATTTAATAAAGGCAATTTCTTTATAAATAGTTGTTTTTAAAACGTCATCCTAAATTTGTACAAAAAACAAGCAGAAAATTTGACAAAATCTAGATGTGCCGTTACAAAAGAGGTTGTTTTAAGTTGGTTTAGGAATGTAAAATCATATTAGGAAGATGATATTATTAATATTTTCTTCCGAATTCTAAAGCATACAGAGAGAATTTTCAATGACATTAAAACTGGATTTCTTTTGTGCTCTTAAAACAGGGAAAATTTTGAGACCAAAATCAATTAAAGATGTGTATTATGTATTACCGAATAACGAAAAAGAACAAATCACTGTTATGGGATGTTTTACAGCAAATAGTGAGATTGTTCCATTGATGATAATATATCCATATAAGTATCTCTGAAGTGAAAATGTGGAATCAATCTGTGCTAAAATGATTGACTATATGATGATCTGAAAATGGTTGGATAGTGCAAGAAGATTTATCATTTTAAATGCATTCTAAAATTCCATATTGAATAGTCTGGACTATCAGAAATGGATGATAAAAATGAAGATTTGTTATTTATGTTTCATATTTACCCAGCACATCATTTAGATAATGATATGAATGAAGATTGGAGACTTTTTTTTTAATGCATTATTTTATCTAAACTTGATTTCAGTAAAACATTGTCTTTATCGTATAAATCCTTTAAATTTAAATACTTTGTTTTATATCTTTACAATATAAATCCTTTAATGTAATAAACAGTTAATAATATCATTAATATTTTGTTTCATATCCACATTATAAATCCTTGATTATAATAAATTCATAACTTAAATTTAAATATTTTGTTTTATGTTTTTTTCAATATAAATCCTTTAATGTAATGAATTTCTAACTTAAGTTTTAATATTTTGTTTTATTAGTATGCTTTCATTAAGTTCTGGAGCAAAATAGAATTGAAAAATCAATTATCTGTTATTTTTTATAGGGTGGCCCATTACTGGAACATAGGCGGTCCATTACTGGAACATAGGTGGTCCATTTCTGGGCCTTTGGGTGTTTAGACATATTTCTATCATTTAAAATTAAATTTTTATTTCTATTGGGAAATGTAACTATGGAATTAGTTAAATATTGTTGAAAGATTAATATAATATGAAAAAAATTGGAATACAATAATTAGAACTATTAATAAAAAATTATTTTTCAGAGAAATTCCTTAAGGGGGTCCATTACTGGCACATCTACCCTACATTATATAAAGATATAATGTGAGTTAATCTAATGTGCTTTATCGATTGAGTATCTGGGCCCAAAGGTAATGGAACACCATGTGTACTTTGATACACTAATACAGTAGACTCCCTTAAATCCGCAAACCAGAAATCCGCAACTCTCTAAAATCCGCACATATTTTATGGATGTAAACAATGAAACTTTCAATTCAGATATAGGGACAAAATTTGATTTTTTTTAGTTTTGTATCAATTCTATATAATATTTTAATTTGTAATTTTCTTATTAATACTCTATTCATGTTTTTAGAATAAATTTTTTTGGAAAAAAATCAAGATATTACTGATATCACTGGTAATCAGAATCTTCTTACCAAATATATTTATGCATTAATCAAGATTTTTTGGTTATTAAGACAGGCTAAACTTGAAAAAAAAAATCCTTATTTTATGATTTTGATATGAATTAGTAATGCACTTTTATGAGGCAAGTTTTCTTGAATAATTTTGGAAAAATACATTTAATCTTTATAATGAATATTTAATCATACACTATTGATAATTAACTTGACTTTTGCTATTAGTACTTTAATCATTTTAAAAATTATCTAAATTTTTATTATTTTAGTTTATTACTTATTTTAATATTTTATTATATTGTAAGCATTCATTATAATTCTGATTGCACTATTAATTGCACTCAAATTACTGTTTAAAAAATTTAAACAAAGCAACGACCAGAAATCTGCAAAATTCTAAAATCCGCACAACCTCTGGTCCCAAGCTGTGCGGATTTAAGGGAGTCTACTGTACTTTGTTTTAAATGGTAAATATATCATAGGAAATGAATTTTTCTTTTCTACTATCTTTAATAGAAGAAAGTATGTTTATCGAAATTTTTTGTCGACTTCCAGTTTTCGACGGAATTACACGCTTTAGGGGTCAGAGCAATAAACATGTTTACATAAAATGTCTGTCTGTGTGTGTGCCTGTGTCATACGTTGAGATTCAACCATCGAAAGATGTATGAAGATATCCATAGAATTAAACTAAATTTTTTGTGTATGTTTTTGGTTGTGGCAAGCAGGTCCTCCTTCTATTTCGAAATATTCTGCCGAAAAGGTCGCTGTAATAGTGATTTTTGTTCCATTTTTAATATTTTACCATCAAAGTTATGCATAGAATTGAACCAAATTTTTTGTGTATTTGTTAGGTTATGGTAGTTAGTCTTCCCCGAATTTGAAAACTATCCCCCATAAGGGGGAACTGCAATTGCTATTTTTGTGCAATTTTCAATATTGTACCACCAAAAAGTGTATGAAATTATGCATAGAATTGAACCAAATTTTTTGTAATAGTGTTTGGCTATGGTCAGCAGGCACTCCCTGAATTTGAAAAAAAATCCGCTAGAAGGGGGCACTGTAATTGCTATACCTGTCATTTTCATTACTGTACCATCAAAAAGTGTATCAAGTTATGCATAGAAGTAAACAAATTTTTTTGTGTATGATTATTTTTGGGTACGGCAAGCAGCTCCTCCCTAAATTTCAAAAACATCTGCCTACCATTCTATTGTCCATTGGTTCCTGCAAAGACGAGATTTTGTGTCCTTCTAATCAGGTTATTTTTAAATATAGCTAATGACTACAGAATAAGAGAAAACTACTGGTTTTTATAAGTATCATGATCACATTAACTTGTTTTCATTCCGATTAATTGACTGAAGCAGAAATTTAAGACAAAAATCAGAGTTGGTATAATATTATTAAAATATTAACATGTGTAACTAGTTTTTGAAATATTAAAATGTACCTATGAGATAGAAGAAAGTTTTGTGATTGGTACATCTAATTAGTTTCTAAAGGAATTTTTAAGGAAAACAAAGTAAATGCTTGTTTAAATAACAGTAAAGAATACTTTTTTAAAAGTCTGATTAGAAACAGTTTTGAAAAATATGGCCCGCAGCAAAAATTATAAATCTAAAGCAGCAAAATCACACAGTAAAATAGAAGAAATAAACATAATCTGGAGCAAAAAAGAAATTATCCCTATTTTAAATTACTATTCATCCCAAATTTGACTCTCAGTAAAGAAACCCAATCCGGAACAAATCCGATTTTAAAATAATATAAGACAGCCTGACTTGCCCGACCCACAACAAAAGAAAAAAAAACCTAGTTGACCCTATAAAGCAAAACCCCTGTGTAACAAAAAAGTAGAAATAAACCCCATACAGGGGCCTCACTAAGGGGGGGGGGACAAGGGGGAGCCTCCCCTCAAACCTTTGCACATGCTGTTAAAGTTGGCAAATTTACAAACATAACTGGCAAATTAGCTCAAACTGTAATAAAAAACTATGAAACACTTTCTGATAAATTTGACAAAGTTACCAATATAATTAGAAAAATTATTAAGCCTTTTACAAAAAAAAACTATATTACAGTTTCTAATTGTGATAACTTGGTAAAATTATAAAACTAATTGGCAAATACTGAATTTTGACTTGGCAATTTTAGGTTCTCTCCCCCACCAATATAAAGTCTTGGCGAGGGCCCTGACCCCATACACTATCAGAAACATTACATCCTATCCGAACCTCAAAGTATTTAAATCAGTCCCCCTTAGGGATTCTCTAGATACACCCTTGATACGCATAATATCAGAGAAGAGATTTATCATTTTAGAATTACACCTAAAATAACTTCATTTTTAGAATATCCGACTAAAAATTTGATTTGGTCCATGAGCATATAGTATTCTCCTGACATGAACCTGAAAACTCCATTGAAAGTCAAGCCTTAATCCGATCAAAAAAATTTTGTCAATCTGAAATCGAAATGAAGGAAACTTCATCCAAATTTCAAGGGCAATATAAAGTGAAAGTCAGTGGCGTAGCTAGGTATTTTGGCGCCCGGGGCAAGAAGAAATTTTGCGCCCCCCCCCCTCCAACCGACAAAAAACAAAAAAGAAAAGAAGTATATTATTTTCTCTCGAGAAAAGAAAATTCCTTATTTTGGCTTGTATTGGGAGAAAAAGGAGTCGTCGCTCTTCCTTATTTTTAAGGATTCAGCTTAAGGATTACACAAACATACGAACCAGATTAATTAAAGATTTATAGTTGTCACAGAATGTAAATTTTCCAAGTGAGTGGAAAAAGTCCGGTCCGGGATTCGAACCAGGGATGTATTTCCTGAAGCCACCAATGCTCGTCCAACTGAGCCATCCCGGACGAATACTGGAAGACAAATTCTCCCAATTAACCTAGACAATCACTCAATCTGGTTTGATACTTTGGATCAACTCAACAGAATAAATCGATGATTAATATGAAACTTCAGAAAACGTTGCATACGAAATTAATTTATAAGACGATTATTCATTCGGTAAACCTTGTACGCTAAGTGAAAGTGAATATAAAATATATTTAACTTTTAAAATGACGTAAACAGCTATTTGTACTGGTCGTACAGTGCTGGAAAAAAGTATAAAACCGATGGAAAATTTACAAAAATCAAAAAGCAATGGAATTGTTGGTTACACAAATTCTATTTTCATTTGCATGATCAGCATTGCAATAATACACACAAATTTGATTAGCAAAAAGGAAGAACGACCACAAATTATGCTAATTTCTTGCAACTAATGAAAACCCACTTGGAAGAAGGTATAAAGCCAATGGTTCTAGCCTCATTTTGCATAATGACAGACTTGAGAAAGCAAGTCGTCATGAAAGTTTAGGTAAATGTAAACGTGTTACGTGTATTCTTTTGTGTGTGTATGTGTGTGTTTAATACAATGTTATGAGGAAAAATGTTATCCTATAGTGAACAAATTAAAATATTAACTTGAAGCTTGAATGTCTGTTGTAATATTGCTAGAAAAACAGGAAGGTCCAAAGCTGCAGCAGTTTTCTCATAAGTCTCGAAGATTACGGCAGTAAGAAGCGTACAGCAAGACTAAAATCCTTGACTGTAAAGCAATCAAGACAAATCCGGAAGCTAACTTGCAACGCCCCCCCCCCCCCCCCAAAAAAAAAAAAAAATGACGTCTCCCAAATTTAAGAGATATTACAATTACCATGAACAAGCCGAACGATCAGAAATGTTTTAAGTAACATTTCCATTGTTCAAGTTAGATTTTTTATTGTTTTGCAATTAGTAGAGAATATTAATTAAAAACTCATCGAAAATGCGATTTCTTTTCACAAAAACCGAGCGCACATCTGAATTTGATTCCATAGCTGAAACGAAATAAATTAAGAATTTTCACTAATCAACGAAAATTAAGAAAAATAATTGAGATATCGATTCGAAAATTTCAGAGCACATGTAGAAAATTATTTAAAACCTGTGTATAAATTTTCCGAAAATCGATAGGTAATTTTTTTTAAAGATTTTCCAGAACCTGCTGGTTACAGTGCTGAAATACGAAAAAAACAACCATACAGGGATGTACTACATTCATTAATAACTAAACTAAAAAGAGATTGTTTTCCTGCAGACACCTCCTTATTAATTTCCAAAAATTGGTGGATCAGAGACTATATGATATATTAGGCAATCGACTTAAATATTAAACGTTGCACATACACAAATGACAAGTTCAACAATTCTTATTTATGTCAAAATGTATGAAATAACTTCGATTTAAAGCTCCTCTGAATTCAGCACCCCCTATTTAATCATTTCGTTTGGAAAATCGACGGACGGGTCAGCTAGTATACAAATAAAAGATGTTCGTTTGATAACAGAAATGTGACCTCAAGTCGCCAAACAGGCCTTTTGATTTATAAATTGAAGCCTATAAACATAATTTAAAAAAGTTTTATCAACTTAATCGAAGATTATGAGTGTGTTCTGTTAACGACGAATTATATTTATGTTAATCAAAATTAACATCGAATTCTTTTCGCGGATTTTGTGAGCCAGATTTCAACGGGGATTGATTCATTCAAATTAGCATATGATTTTCATACAGTTTTAGCTCCTTCTTGCATTGCAAGGGGCATATTCTCAGATTCAATTTCAAATGGGTTTTGTTCATCCAACTTGGTTTACAATTGTCTTATAAATTTTAATTTTACCTTCACCGCCAGGGAGTATTTTTATCTGAAGTTATGAGCCCGATTTCTGGGCAGAATTGCCACACTGAAAAAAAATATATACCGCCTTCAACTAGAATGAATAAGTAGTCCTTTTCTAAATCCCTAAACTAGAAATATAGCTGTCAGAGCTATACAAATAAGTCTAATAAATAAACCGTATCGATGAAATGATCGAGAATAGATGACGAAACTAAATTTTACGATTTATAACTGCTACGAATCGTTTGAACTACGAGAAATTATCGCTTTTATTTCTAGAATCGATTCATTAACTGGAATTCTACCTATTGTAACATTTTTCTTGTGTTTACATTTATTTGCAGAGATTTTTATATAAGTTTGACAGCAATAATATAGGGAAATAGTCAATAATACGCATAGGTAAATCAGCGAGAATTTTAAAGTTATTGGGTTGCTTTCTGTTTTAAAATGGCGTTTTAAAAAATTAACTACTTTAAAAATTTAAACCTTTCTTAATTTGTTTATCATCTATCAGTATAATTATTGTTATATTTGACAAAAAAAGGAGACTGGAGCTTTTTATAAAACTTGAACTATTTTGAAACAAAAAAAAATCGAATATTTTAATTAGAAAACTCTTGTAAAAATATTACAGCATACATAAGAACAGATGAAGGGGAAAAAATCAACTGCCCGAAAATAGCAGACGATTTGACTTTCGAATAAGCTGAAAGGTTGTTGTTTAGAATAGAATGGCTGTCTCGTGAGCTGTATTGTCAGTCTTGATTTAAAAATTTAACTAAAATATTTCTCAAGAGTAGTTTTGTGTTATAGCAGAGCCCGAGGGTGAACTGTCAAATTATAAAACATGTATCACTATAAAATAATATTCGATGCAAATAATATTTCGTGAGATATATGGTCCAGTTGTAATCATACAAGACGCATATGTATAGGATATGTATAGAACATGTACTTATATATGGTATATGGGCATATATAAATGAGGTGTTCAGAAGTGAATTTGACTATCTCCATTTTTAAATTACTATAAAAGTTTAAAATGAGCGTTTTTAGTTGATGAAGTTAATCGGATTGATTTCTGAACACTTCATGTGTGCCTGTGTGTGTGCGTACATATGTATGTATAGGACAGATCTTGGCGAGATCATAACTTTAATTTTCTCGTAATTAAATTTATAGAAACTGTTATAACAAAAAAGTACTGTATTGTCTATGTCCCAAATTGTCTGAATTAACGTGCATTTGTTGTATTACAAAGAAATTAATATATATATTTTATAGTAAACTTTATCGTTCTATTAAAACATATAAAATATAAATAGTTAATATCGATGTCTCTATTTATCTATCACTCTTTTTCTAATTGTTGTGTAGCTGAAAGAATCACCAGTGACATAGAACTCGTAATACGTATATTAAATGAGATAAATTAATTTCATTCAGTCCCTCTATAGTTTAAAGAATGCAAAAAATATTGTATGAACAGGATATTATTTTTATATAAATTTATTTCGACAATGCTTCAAGAATTTAACAGAAATGTTTCTTTAGTAATAATAATTTGTAAAATATGTGATTTTTTTAAAGGCAATAAATAACAAATAGATAATTTTCAAAAAATTGTATCAAATCGAATTTTTAACAGTTTTAATTTTTAACATTTCCAGTTATGATCATGCTTTCTGCTTCAGGATATTATATTTTGTAGTTAACATGTCTTTAAATTCTAGTTCTAATACCTATCTTAAAAAGTCAGGGAACTAGAAATTCTGATTTATGAAACCAGGAGTTATTGTTATGAAATTTAGCCATTTTGAAAATCTAGCTCGAAGCCCATTTTATTCTAGTTCTGGGAACAAGAAAATTCTGGTCTACTGAATCAGAATATTAACTAGAACACGCTAGCAAAGGGAACTAGAAATTATAAGGATGACATGGAACTATTTTTTCTAGAGCCACAGTTTATTTTCTAAATGCCAGAGGCAGATTTATTTTTTCAGTGCATAGAGCTATTTTTTCGAAATTCAAATTTCTTGATTGACACCAATTTTTTCAAATGGCGAAATTTCCCTTTGTTTTAATCGTAATAAATGTGTCATTAAGTAAAACGAAATTTGCATTTTCAAAAAAGTGGCGGCAATCAAAAAATCCGAATTACAAAATGTAGCCCGTTGGCAACGCTGTTTCTGCACAATTTTTATCTGTCAACTCATCTTACGATTCTTTACAGATTTACAGATCCTATGCTATATGAGAACGCTAGCGGTGTATGGGGTAGGTTAGAGGTCTGCGCGGGCCCGGCACTGGACTGAGACCCGTATCCAGCCTGGAGAGGTGGTTCTGAATTCTCTAACGGGGCAGGCCGGCCAAACCGATAAAAGAATTTAGCGTGCCACCGGTTCGTTATGAAGGTTTCAGCAAAGACAACGAAATATGAGCTATTTTCAACGAATGTGGCTTTAACGAGAATAAGTATAAGTGAGTGTCACGAGCCGACCCTAGTTTGACAACATCAAAACAGAAATGAAACTTGTACAGAGTAGAGATCGTCATCGGACTGTTACTTTGTGTCTAACCCTGACTTAATATCTTTTTAGCAGACTCATGACGAGTGGAGAACAGACTTACATTGTTTTTCTACGTGTAGTCGAGACAGGCAGGAATTAGACTTAATTGCTCACAAAATGTTTTGGAAAGATAACATGATTTGTAAAAGTACTAAAAAAGATAAAAAACTTACATTACCGTAATCTTAGGAAATATACTAATAGGTGGTTCTTAAATTCGCTGCTCAAGAACGTGAAAGTTTGACACACTTTCTGACTAAATTTTAACTGTAAAGATATAATAAAATTGACAAGCCTGACTAATGAAAGGATTTGGAATCATATAGCGTTTTCCTTTTTTGGTAAATAAGATACTTGTATATACTTGTAGAGGTATAATAGACTCTTGTAACGAGATTGCAGATTTTTCTCCTTTCCCATGCTCTCGCTTCCTCTGAGAAAAAAATATGGTTCTGGCATATAGAACCTAAGTAATGGCTCTAGAAAAAATAGTTCCATGTCATCCTTATAAATTTTAGTTCCATTTCTTAGAGAGTTCCAGAATCTCTTACTAGAATTCAAGTACGTTTTCCGATATTTTTGTTGTCAAATTTATCTAAAAATCTCTTCAAATAGATGCGAACTCAAGAGATTTGATTTAGTACACTGAGAGAAAAATATAGTTCTGGCATCTAGAATCTAAATTGTGGCTTTAGAAAAAATAGTTCCATGTCATCCTTATAAATTCTAACTCACTTAGCTTTAGAATTCTAGAGTCTCCTACTAGAATTCCGAAGCATTTCCCCATAATCTCGTTGTCCAATTTATTTTAAAATCTCTACAAATAGATGCAAACATAAGAGGTTTGATTTAAAAACTATAATTCTAGTTTATGAAACCATTCCCGAAATTAAGCGAGTATTCCTCGTTACTGAAATGATTCAATATCGTTTTGTCACCAAGAAAACGAGAAACTAGAAATGGTATGTTATTTCATCTATTCAGCTTAGTTGTTTAACCTATTCGCATAGATTTTTCATCTATAGTTCTAGTTTAGGTATTCAGAAAGTGACTAACTATTCATTCTAGTTGTAGGAGGTATATTTTTTTTCTCAGTGTAACTATAATTATAGCTTAAGAAATCATTCCTAAAATCAAGCGATAATTTATCGCTACTAAAACGGTTCAATGTCGTTTCGTCTCCTAGAAAAGAAGATACTAGAAAAGTCATTTCGCCTATTCAGCTTAGGTGTTTATCCTACACGCATAGTTAGGACATCTATATTTCTAGTTTAGGTATTTAGAAAGTGACTAATTATTCGTTCTAGTTGAACGCGGCATATTTTTTTCTCAGTGTCCGGGAAATCAATTCGAAATGCTAACTTTCTTAAATTGCTTGTAAAAAAAAAAGTTGATAACGTCATTCGATTAAATAGTTTCTTAAAAGACACTTGCTAATCTTATTTGTTTCTGAAGGGAAATGAATTTTTAAAAAAATCAGAAAGTAGATCCTTTGGTTTTTGAGAAAATCTTTAATGAAATTATGTAGAAATATATTCATTAATCTACTTTTTATTATACAGCTTCAAGAGTTATGATCAGGGATATAATGGAGGATATACGGGTGTATACGCCGTATACCTTCTCGATTTTTTAAAGGAACAGTATACCCTCTTTTTTTTTTTCAAGAAAGCTGTAGTATACACACTCTAGGATATATCCTCTGCCGTGAGGGTATACTCCCTGCTTATAGCGTATATTCTCTGTTATTTTTACGATTACACCTCGGGTTATGTTGTTTTAAGCTTTCTTTGTTTCTTTTCCTTTTTTTTTATTAATTATTAAACACTAGGGTAGAGGTAAATTTTTAATTAATCTTTATTTGAAAGTTGAAAATCAAAGAATCTAAGTAAGTAATCATTAATATTGATATAGTGTATTTCCTGTAAAATCATCCTATAAATATGCATGCAGTATTTTTTAAAGAAATCTTAATTACATGATAAAAATCTGGATCTTTTCGAAATAGTAGAAATTGCGTCAGGCCAGATCGGGCGGGCCGAAATAACTTCCTTTCAGGGCCGGGCCCGAGAGTGGAAATTCCGACCCGTGCAGACCTCTAACGTAGGCAGCAAGGACCCGTGCAAGAGATTCATTTTGAAAGAAATAAATATCAATGGAGGTTTTCGTAGCATGCCAGCTATACACTGGGGGGAAAACGGACAATTTTACGGAAATTGTACTGGTAATCGGGATGCCGTACAATTTACTGTTTTTTAACGGAAGCAATTCCGTAAATTTAACTCCCCCCCCCCCCCCCCAAAAAAAATCTGGATTTTTTGTTTTTTTTTTAAAGCAGCAAATTGTATTGGCGACCAGATTACCGATACAATTTCCGTAAAATCGTCCGTTTTTTTTCTTTTACAGTACACTCTGCCGAAGACAGCGGAGATACATACCACAGATTTATTTCTGAGAGGGTTTTTTTATGTTTTTTTTTTTTAATTTTAATATGGATAGAGGTTTTAAAAATTTGTGTGGAAAAATCATCTGGAGGGTGATCAGTAAGCAAAGACAAAATGTTCTTTTCGTTTCAAAAATATGACTACGAGCCACCAACAGGCTTTTTGATTTATAAACTAGAGGATAAACAGTTAAAAATCTCCATCAGTGATTGACAATTATGGATCTCTCTATTTCTCCAACCTTCACCGAATTCCTTTAAAACATTCATTCACATACGCACACTCAGAAAAAGTTCACAATTCTTATATATTGTCAAAATATGTGAAATAATTTCGGTTTAAAGATCCTCTCAATTTGGTGCCCCCTTAATCATTTTGCGCCTCAATTCAGGTTCATATCTTAAATACAAAGTGCGTTGGACCATCCCTATAGAAACATTTCTTTCTTTATTATTTAGATATAACAAAGTATCTTACTAAAGAAAACATTCATAGACACACATACAAAAAAAAAAAAAAAATCAAAATTTTTTATTTATTGTCAAAGTATGTGAGATATTTTCAATTTAAACCTCTCTCAATTTAGCGCCCCTTGGCCTCGTCGCCCGGGGCGATCGCCCCCCTTAGCTACGCCACTGGTGAAAGTTGATATATGCTTTTTTAATATCATTTTTATCTTTTAAATAGAGAAATACATATCTACTATATACCCATTAATATTCAACTGTAGATCTTTTAAACAACAGCAGCAGCCGAAGAGGTTGTCTAAATTATTGAAAAGTGTTCACTAAATAAGTGTCTGCTATTCGGGAGAATCTGTATGGAGATTTTAATGTACATGCTAATACTCACGAATAACACTTTTTTATCCAAAAGCTTAAAAATATTCACAACTAATTATTTTGAAGTGTTTGTCATGGAGCTTTTATAGTATATAGTTTTTATTGAGCAAAAAGTTTTGACTTTTATTTGAAAAAACAGGTCATCACGAATCCTTCTTGTAAGACTGAAAACTGGATTTGAAATTGATCCAAACCCGAAATAATGTAAATCAATCTCACATGAAAACTATGCGTAGCTAAAAAATCCATGCGACCCACAATAAAAATGTAAAAATCAAACTGATCGATAGCAATAAAAATAAATAAATAAAATAAAAATAGAAATCAACTGGTTCCAAACCCAACCAGCAACAATAGAATAAGAGTCAACCCAACCCACAACAAAAAGTAGAAATCAACCAAATTCAAACACGACTAGCAACAAAAATGTGGGTGAACTGCAGTCAAAACTAACCTGCATCAAAAGTAAAGACCCTCAGGATAAAGTATAAGAGAATTGCTACAAATACGACTCGTACCAAAAAAGTAGGAGTTAGCCTGAACAACAGCTAAAAATGAAAGTAAATCAGATCGAAATTTGATCCACAATGAAAAAAATTAGTCTCAGCTTCATCTACACTTAAAAAAAAAAAAAAAAAAATCCCGAATTTCTGAAATTTCTGTATTCAACCCAACCTTCAACAAAAAGTAGAAATCAACCAAATCCAAACCGACTACAGAAAGTGGGTGAACTGCTGCCAAAACTAACCTGCATTAAAAATATTTAAGTGAACCAGATCTTTCAGCAAAAGGTACAAGTGTACCAAACACGACACACAGAAAAAAATTAAGAGTTAAATTGCACAAAAGCAAAACATAAAAGTAATTCGGATCAAAACTCGGTCCACAATTTAAAAAGTTAGACCCGGCCCCATCTACAATGAAAAAAAAATCCCCACCCGAGCCGCGGGTCCGATTGGAAACTCCAAATTTCTGAAATTGCCTATCCCCCTATTAGGAGCTCTTCTTTTAGATTGACTCTCAAAGGCTCAAAGGCGATTGGTATTGGAAAACCTACGTGGGCGTGATGCTCACGTTTACTTCCATCGAACAAGAGACGATCTAAGCAGAGTTCATCATGATGGTAAAAAGAGTCTAATGTTCATCTCGCAGGCAGCTGCGGTGGTGATGAGCAGATGATGTGCTGTCGATAGATGGTCTTTGAGCAGTTGAGTTTTAGAGACACGCCAGGGCAGGGAGGGGGAAAGGGCTGACCAGAGGAAACAGTCCTTTTCAAAGTCATTATATTTCAGAACGACTCCGGGGAATCACTCCATTTCGGTGGCAGTTCATTTTGGACTGATTTAGAGGAATCGCTATTTTTGAACGACTCAGATAGCACATTCCTTTCGGAATCACTATATTTTGGAACGAATCTCTGGAGTCGTTCCGAAAAAGTGCCATCCTTAGGATTCGTTCCTTTTCAGAAAGTTCCGCATGGGTTTTGATTATGCCAATATAATTTTTAAATTAAATAAACATTAAAAACACACTAATTTCTAAATTTAGAATGGTATTTATGATTTTAAGGCTAATTTAAAATTTGGAAATGAACAGTAAATGTATAAATAATCAAATTTTCATTTCATTGTCATCGTTATCGAAATTTTAATTTCATCGTTTCGTTGAGCGTTATCGAGATTGATTCGTCTGTAGAATCTCCTGTGGCTTGTGCTGTGTTCTCGGCTGTGAAGTTTTCTCTGTAAATACGACACAATCAAGTAACTTTTGCTTAAAATAATAAAAAATATCGTTATTAAAGGTATGGCATATTAAAATTTAACTACTTACTTTAATCCTTTAAAATACTCAGAAGTTGTACTTAGGCCTAACTTTTCAAAATTAGAATCATGCTCTAATATTAAACTCTTCTAGTTTGGTTATTATTGTTTATTTATTTTACACCCCCCCCCCCTTATCTCCTCCACTATTTTTCATAAGAAAAAAGCTAGAATTTATTTCCAAGTGTACTTGTATGTGGCTTTACCACCATTTGACGACATATACGGTACTCGTGGTACGTCATTAACAGATTTCTTCGATATTTGTCTATATTTTTTTTCAAATATATTTTACTGTACATTTCAATAATTAGTAAACAGATTACTAAATTTAGCGATAACAACTTGACATTAAAAATTAAAGATAATTGAAAAAAGTTGCGACACAACATCGTCCTGTATTTCACATCATTTCAAATGACGTCACAAACATTTACCAGTCAAGAGGAAATATTTAGGAAAAAAAAATGAAATATGTTACTTTCTACTTTCTTTAATTTATTGTAATTTTTTTTTTAAGTTATTGATAGTTCACGTGAGTGAGGTTTTTTTCAAATTTCTTCTATTTATTTAAGATTCCACTTGTTTGTTGAAAGTTGTTAATAATTTTTTTATTGTAATGGAAAATGGAGAATGGGATGAAGTAGAAGTATTATTTTTTCCTTTTTGTAAAACTTTATGAAGAAGGAGCCTCTAAGCCAGCCCTTCCTCACTATTTTTTTGCTTTTGAGTACCCCTTTATCCCCCTCTGTGTCATTAGTATTCTTTCTATCATTAAATCGATACAAATTACAACGGCAATTCTAACCATTTTTGTTACTTTTCTTACCACTTTTGTTTGACAATTTTTACCCTTTTTTCTGGATTTTTTTAGCCATTTTTGTCATTTCCGTCATAACTGATACTATTTTTATATACGTAGTTGGTTAGATACGTATTTGGGAACCGATGCTCTGAGGTATTGTCTGAATTGAACACATACAACTCACATGAAAAATTCCGAATAGATTTAAGTGATTGATCAACTTTTTGCCAAAGAAAATTGGTTATTTTTTTTTATATACTTGTTATGATTACTTCTGGATGTTTGCATGACAACTACACTGTATCTGCAATCTTTATCGTTTTGAAACAATTTTTTGTTTGTTTTAGGGGACAGAATATATTAATTTCATAGACTAGTATACAAGTCCTAGTTATACTAGTATTCTTGATTTTATATATGACAGTTATTTTTTCCTTGTCTTTGATTAAAAGGTATAAAAAATATAGCAATGAATTTGTTTCCTCAATACTTTCCCAAAACGATGAAGTTCCTGATTGGATTATATTAGGTTGCATAATTTATAATTATTGGTTTAATTAATTATAATTATAGAAAATATTTAAAATGAAAATCAATCTCATTAATTGATAGCATGAATAACAAATGAAATAAATACCATGGACTTTTTGTACTTCTCCCTTTTGATATATAATTGAAATTGCATAAATCTAAAATTGCAATCATGTATGTGTATTGTAACAAAATAATTATGACAATTCAGCCATACACATTGAATGAATATAATCTTAAGTGATACTATGCTATACAATGTTTATCACAAAGTTTTTACATAACTTGGTGTTTACAACAGCTACTCTATTTCTTCAAAAGTGTAAAGACGATTACAGAAATCAAAATCTTTAACTGTAAAATAACCATGTCATTACATAAAATTTTATTACTAATTTTCATTCAGTATTTGGTCACTTCTTTTATATTGTTTTTTTTTTTTTTTTCAGGAACCTGAATAGTTGCTTCGATCTATACCGCAAGCAAGTCTTTTATCTAAGGTAAATGTTTCCTTCTGTTTCTATACCTACTAAACAATCTAACGACCAGGTTATATTACAATATAATAATATTGTCTTTATTTATAAGAGGCTGAGTGACTTGTAATTTATCAGCATAAATTATCCAGCATAGAATCAACTTAATTAAATGTTGTGATGTTATTTTATTTTTTGCTGAATCTTAAATTAAAATTTCAATGCAAACTACTGATGGATTTTTGAAAATTTTTAGACAAAATACAGTCAGACATTTTCTAAATATCACTTTTGTTACTGGTAAAGTTAATAATCTTTTTTATTTTTCTTAAAGAAAATAATGCACTTTTACTGTGAAATGTATAGGGCTTGAAATGTAGCAAAGGCAACTGAAACAATATTCCTATTCGTGATATTATGAGAAATATTGTTCTAGTTCGTGAAATTATGAAAATATTTTGATCCTTTAACATTTCAAATTGCATTGTTACAGTTCTGGATAAACATTTCCCTTCTGGCCACACTTGCAACAGCGAAGCAGTTTTGAATTCAGATAGCTTTCTCTATGAGTCACATTAAAGAGTTAAGAGGGGAGGAGGGGTATTCACCCCCTAAAGTCAGTAGTGCAGTGATGCGATTGCAGTAGTTTCTATTCTAAGTGAAAGACTCAAAGCAGATGTGTCAATTCTCCTGTTTTCATTAATTAATCTGTTTAAATTTTAATCTTTTGATAGAACGGATATGGAAGCAGGCTCACTTTTGTCCCTACCAGAGCACAGAGTTTGTTTACATTCTGCTTGTTGCTAGCGCTAAGGAATATATATATATATATATATATTTGACGTTTTCTGTCACACAAACATACCTTTTATATTAGTTCACCTGCCAGGCAGTGTCATGGTTACATTATAATAATCTCAAACAAAACTCAAGTTTCTATGATTTTATATCTTTGGTAATACCTGGGTAACTCGTCGACCAAAAGACTATAGCCATGCTATAAGATTAATTACCAAAAATGGGTGATTGTGAAAGTCATATTTAATGATTTTAAAAATGATACAGGTGTTTAAAATGTGATTAAGTGATTTTTATTTGTATTTTTGTTTATATGCTATTTATTGTTGTTGTTGTTTTTTTTCGTTATTTGAAGTAAAAATTATGTCTATATATAGTTAGGCGAAATTGGTCGAGGGGATAACCCAGTTGTAACAAATTTTTTAAATTCATCTATTTTTTGAGACCAGTTTTAATGAAGCTGCTCCATGGTCCCTAAGGGGGTGAGATATTACCGTAAAATACAGTTAATCCGCCCCCTCCCCCCCCCCAAACGTGATGAAAAATCATACAATAGTTAGAGGGGGGTGCTTACATGGGATTTTTCCGCGATCGTTCAACAAAATTTACAGGAATGAATCACGATGAAATGAATGAATTTTGATACTTGAAAAATTTTGGGTTTTTTTTTTAAAGAACATAAATTACGTCGAAAAAACACAGAAAAAAGGAGAGAAATTTGTAAAAAAAAAAAAAAGGCCAAAACTAGCATGAAATCAATTAAAAAATCTCAAAAAAACGCACATTTCATCAACGATTCATGATTCATTCATTTCATAATGATTCATTCCATTCTTAATCGCCTTTGAGAATGAGGAGGGAGGGTGCTTTCTCGGGATTTTTTGAAAATTTCAAATTTTTTATAAAGTGGGTAGGGGGTGTTTGATCGGGAAGGGCGGATTAACAGGATTTTATGGTAATATCCAGAATTTAATAATAGTTAAATTTTATTTCTTTTGTTCAGTAATTGCAGAATCTAAGAAGTTAGGGTGGACCTTGTAATTCCTGGGTAATTAGTAGCTACCTACCTTATATCATAATAGTGTGCTAAACAAAAATCTAAAAACATTGTTAACAATTAATCAGAATTGTAGGTTAATATACAAAATAAAAAAAAAGTCCCCATCTCTGCTAAAAATTGCATTCTAAACTGCTTCAAAAGCATCTTGAAAAAAGATTTATAAAAATCACATTCTACTTAGATCCTTAGTGATACAATTTTTTTCTTTTTTTTTTGAATGTGTGTGTATTTTGTTTGTCATTTTACAACTATCTTGTACAAGCTTTTAAATTATATTTTTAATATAATTTTGCATACTGGTTTATACAACTTTATAGATTTTTTTTTTGGGGGGGGGGGGAAGATGAGTAAAGGAAAAAAATGAAATATGGTCAAAATTCTATAATCTGCATAAGTTGGGTCCAAAGGTTGTGAGGATTATGGAATATTGTGGTTTATTATGGATTACACCTAATTTTATTATTACCTAGACAGCAGTTTAATTTTATAATCAGTATAATAAAAAAGATAAATATGAAATCTAATTATTTAATATGCTATCTTTAAAAAATGCCTTTAGTTACTTTATTAAAAAGTTGATATATATGTGCATTTAAGTAAAAATATTACATATGTTCCGTGATGCGGTTTGTTTTTTACTGTTAATAAAATATAAGATTTATAGTAAAAAAAAATAGTTTTTCTATTGTTTTATTATTTGTTTTAAAAAATCATTTTTGGATCACAAATTTGTAAATTTTCTTAACTATTTATTTCATTGTTTACATTCGTAAAGTAAGACGAATCATAGAAAATTGCGGATTATGGGTGCGCAAATTACAGATCATTGATTGTAATATGTTTTTGATTTATACCTTTGTTTATTTTCACCAAAAAAATATTTGTTTTCCTTTATATTTATTTTTCATATAAATTGTATCACTGGTTTTAGTTATGCAAAATTTGATTTCTCCTAGTTTTTACCACTGTTTTGTTAAGAATACCGTTTTGCGGACAAAATGATCAACTTTAGCAACAACAATGGTTTTCATGATCTTTATAAAAATCTTAACTGTACTAATGAGTATTATCTATATATTTAATAGACAAGGCTGTTATTTTAGTCATCTTGACTGAGATTTCTCCTGAGCCAATTTTATAATTCTTTTATTAAATAAAAGCAATTTATTTGCAGATTTGCCTACACTCACTATTTTCTTTCTATTTAAATAATTCCATTTTTAGGATGAGCGAAGCGAATCCTCTACTAGGCCACTCAAATTACATTTTGTCGTACACTTTACAAAAAAACTATTCAATATTTTAACTTCAAATTAAACACAAAAATAAATTATGATCTGTAGATTTGCACAATATAATTTTTTTACAGTAAAACGTTAAAAAAATTATTATTTTAATTAATTTATTTTACATGCATTTCCAATACGGGTGCATTTTAGCAAATAAATAAAAAATGAAACGTGTATATTTTCAGAAAAAAAAAATATATATAAATCACGGAGCAAGTAAATATAGATAGAATCATGATTAATTTAATAAATAAAATATGTTTTCATTATTCAGCAAAATCGTTTGCACAGATACTTAAACATTAAAAAAAATTGTATTATGGATTTTTTTTTTTTTTTTGTAAAGTGGCAACAAAAGAATTGTAAACAAATAAAATTAATTGTTAAATTTGTTATATAAATGAAAAATTAAAAGAATTGAAGTGTGAAGTTGTTGCCTCGATTCAAGCTCTTTATAAATGTACTAAAGCAAAGTTGGCTGATTCAGAAACGACAAATTGACTTTAACCATTTCTTACTTTATCTTTGGATCTAAAGTAATGTTACGTTCTTATTTGTGGACTGAAAAAGGTTTAGTGAACGGGACTTTAGACTTTATTGCACGTAATAAAGAAAATCACAAGCCACCAGACCAGATATCGCGAATAATCATGGATAAATTTGAATACTACAATAATTTAACTTATAAGAATTGGTGCGTATCAATTCCCGCAATAATTAAATTCTGGAAAAATGGAAGCATAAATTGCTCAAAGAAAGAATTTCTTCTGCAGTTAGCTTTTGCTTTTACAATTCATAAATCCCAAGGTTTAACATTAGATGAAGCAGTTGTAGATATTGAGGATATATAGATACAAGTTGGCTTAAAAACTTACGTAATGTTGTCGAGTGAAAATCCTTCAAAATTAAGCATTCAATAGAAATTTTCCTAAAAAATTCTACAATATCAAAAATTCTGATACATTAACATATATAAAAACGAAGAAATTAGAAAAAAAAGTTTTACAGTTAAAAATTCATAGTTTCAATGAGAGCAGATTTCAAATGTTTTTCCAGAAAGTAGGATTTTGACGAATTAACTTTCTTCAAGCTCTCTTCAAATATATTATTCTAAAATAGCTATCAAAGATTGGAAACATGCATATTTCAAACAACTTTAAAAAACACCAGTGGTTACTAGAAATCGTAAAAACATCTTTAAAAGATATTAATTATAAAAAGAAGTTTTCTTATACGCCCATTAAAAACGTTTAAAAAATATATATATTAAAATATTTAATTGCTAAAATGGACGTCAAATACTCATAAAATACATTAAAGGATCTTAATAATTTGACATGTTTCAAATGAATTTACTCAATCATCATCAGAAAAAACAAAAATACAAATAAACACAAAGATGGAAAATGACAATAAACAAATGAAATTAAAAAGTAAATAAAAATCACGGGCATTATATTTTAATTATGTTTCACGGTGCTTAATTTTAGTTTTCAAATTATCTAACAATTCAACCCAAATATTTGGTATTTGAAATGACAAAGGCTAAATAAAATAGAAAACATAGATATTTTGTTTAATGAAAGTAGATTAATTTATAGGTCAGATTTTTATTCGCAACTTTTTATTAGAGAATCTATTGAAATTTACGTAAGAAGCTCAATGGTCTGCAATGACTCCTAGTCATTTCAAATACAAAATATTTGGGTTGAATTGTTAGATAATTTGAAAATTAAAATTAAGCAACGTGAAACATAATTAAAATATAACGCGTGTGATTTTTATTTATTTTCAGGGCTTGAAATTAAATTTTTCGAAGGAGGGGAGTCTCTCTACCAACATTTATAAATGGAGGGGAGTTTGGCTGCTTGGGAGGGAGACAATTTTTTTAAAACCTGCCATTATTTTATGTGCTATTTAAGAATTACCAGAATACAGACATAAAAAAATATCACTGAAGCAATTTTTATCAACAATTCAGAATAATTATGCGAAATGTGTACAAATACAACTTTTATATTGTCTAGTTTTTACTGGCGGTAAATCCCCCCACCCCGGTGCAAATTATTTTTGCCACAGGTCTAATTATTGTTTTAATAATAATTAATAAAACTTCAAATTAATTTAATAAATTTACATTTATAATTAATTGTTATAACCAATATTGTTTTTCTGTATATTAAATGTGCAAGATACAAATTTAATCAGAAAATAATACTTATTTGAGTGTAGAAAATAAGAAGTATCACTATTGTTTGTATTTCTTTAAAAAAGGGGCAAGTCAAATTCATCGAAAGAGACTTTCTTAAAAAATGAATACTTTGTTGAGTAAAGGGATACTTTTTGTTTAATGAATGGCTGCTTTCAGGAATTGCACGCACTCAGAAAAATTTGGAGCTGTCAGAAACTGATTTTAGAGCAGCAAAGAAAAAAAAATATATTGAAGCAGGAAAATTAGTTTGTTAAACAGAAAAATGAACTCCCCGTAATATTAATTTTGGGGAGAGGAAGGAAAGGGAGATTCCCTTTGACGAAAGTTGCATTTTTTTCGCTATCTTTTGATGAAATCTGTCGTTTTTTACGATCTTTCCACGAAATCGCCGTTTTTCGTGATATTTTTGGGAAATTTGCTGTTTATAGTGAATCTTTTGTCGAAATTTGTCGTTTTTCGCGATTTTTGGACGAAATTTGACGCTTTTTTTCGTGAATTTTCTGAGGAAATTAGCTATTTTTTCGTGAATTTTTAATGAAATCTGATGTTTTATCGCAATTATTTTACGAAAATTGCCGTTTTTTCGGGAAAATTTGGGGGAATTTCTCGTTTATAGGGAATCTTTTGTCGAAATTTGTCGTTTTTCGCGATTTTTGGACGAAATTTGAGGTTTTTTTCGTGAATTTTCTGAGGAAATTTGCCGTTTTTTTGCTATCTTTTGATGAAATCTTATGTTTTATCGCGAATTTTTTACAAAAATTGCCGTTTTTCGCGATATTTTCGGGAAATTTGTTGTTTGTAGTGAATCTTTTGTCGAAATTTGTCGTTTTTCGCGATTTTTGGACGAACTTTGACGCTTTTTTTCGTGAATTTTCTGAGGAAATTAGCTATTTTTTCGCGATTTTTTGATTAAATCTGATGTTTTATCGCGATTTTTTTAAAGGAAATTGCCGTTTTTTGGGAAAATTTGTCGTTTATAGTGAATCTTTTGTCGAAATTTGTCGTTTTTCGCGATTTTTGGACGAAATTTGACGTTTTTTCGTGAATTTTCTGAGGAAATTTGCCTTTTTTGCGATCTTTTGATGAAATCTGATGTTTTATCGCGATTTTTTTTTACGAAAATTGCCGTTTGTCGCGATTTTTGGACGAAATTTGACGTTTTTTCACAACCTTTTTGACGAAAACTGCCGTCTTACAGAATTCTGTCACGACATAAGGCATTTTTCGAGAATCTTTTGACGAAATTTGCCGGAAATTAGTCGTCTTTTCGCGATCTTTTAACAATATTTGCCGTTTTTTACCAAATTTTTACGAAATCACGCGTCTTGTGAAACGTGTAATAGCTGTTTCTTTTGTGTGTCATATCCAATCTTTTGCGTAATTTACACGCAATAGCGCGTCCGCGGCATAACTGTTTCATAATTTTTGGAATTGAATACGTTATTTTTTGTGGGGGGGTGGGGATGACCGAACAGAATCACCTCTATTTCGCCACGGAAAATAGAACGAAACTCGTCAATCGATTGTTGGAAAAAAATTGTGAAATTTGTCAATCAGTCGCGGAAAAAATCGTGATTTTCAATGATTTTTCGCTCTAAAAAAACTCGCAAAATGTGTCGATAACTCGCACGAAAATATCATAAAATTCGCAAAACGGTCGGGGGAGTTGATCATAGTTTCGAAATGCAAAAGTGTTTCGGCGGGAGCCTCCCGTCCACGTTATTCTTTTGGGCGGGATTTCAAAATTTTGGGCGCAAATCCCGCCATCTCGCCCTGAAATTCAAGCCCTGATTTTTAAATTTCATTTGTAAGAGTTTATTGTCATTTTCCATCTTTGTGTTTATTTGTATTTTTTTTTTCTGATTATGATTGAGTAAATTCAATCGAAACATGTCAAATTATTAAGATCTTTTAATGTATTTTATTAGTATTTGACGTCCGTTTTAGCAATTAAATATTTTAATATATATTTTTTGAAATCTTTAAAAGAGCTTTCAATTGAAAATTTAAAAATATTTTGTAAAAGTTTGCTTCGAAAATATTTTATTATGCCAGTCTTACATCATAAATAAAAAATTAAAATGGGCCAAAACATAAAACAACGTTTTTGTTTAATAAAGATGCAAAAATAATATTAAAAAATATTTTTACTTTCAAATATCTGTTTTATAAAATAATGCTTCGCGAATCCAAACAAAGCATGGCTTTTGCTAGTTGTACATTAAATTTAATTTTTAAGTTTTTTTATGACATTTCTTCCAAATGATGGCTGTCAGTTTGCTTTTATTGTTGAAAGGTAAAAGAGAAACAATGGGATCATTATGGATGCCATTATCATATTACAGTTGATAATGACTTTTTAAACTTTTGAACAGAAAATGACATCATGGTTAAAAATTATTTATTTATTCATAAAGTTGTTACATTTCAGTAACTTTTTTATTAACCCCAGTTAAAAAATATCTATCTATATATCTATTACTTTTTTATGGACATAACCTCTGTAATTCTGCACAAAACTCTCCCAAACTGACACATGAAATCCAGGGGCAAAAAATCTCAATCAAATTCGTTAATGGGCAGAATGAGATCATGGAGTTGAAATAGGAAGGGATTTTGTGAAAACTGAAAAAAAAATCAAAATTATCATACATATTAAATTAGGTTAAAGTTTTATTTACATGTAGGAAAAGGTATAAAAATTTATGTATTACAGATTCTCTATAAAATTTAAAATAGGCTCAAAGGGGGGAAAATACAGTTTTAGGGGAAAAAAATTCATATCTTAGTCAATTCTCAAAATACAAAATTTAATTAAACTTATTATAAATCTTCTTAATATTATCTACAACTTTCATGCCAATTAGTCTTTGATTGGACTAACTCTTATAGCAGAAACAAATTAAATAGTGGTTGGCAAAAAAATTATGTATTAAGGATGTACTCAAATCCAAACTGCCTATTTTCTGACTCATTTTTAAATGCATTTTTGCTCACAAACGCATCTAATTGGCAGGTTTTGTTATTCAGAAACTATATAATGTGTCATATTGGTCAATTTTATATATATACATTTATAAAGGCTTAATATATTTAAAAGTGTTGTCAAAGAGGGCATTTTGAACTATATTTTCGAAAGCAATAGTATTGGAAACTGAAAAAAAATGGTCATACTGAGAAAATAATTGCCAAAATCAAATAAATCAAGATCTAGTTCATTGAATGAAAAATAAAAATACGGGTCATTTATGAATCTCTGCAAAAAATAACATCAAGTATCATGTTTTTACTTTTAAAAATGTGTCAGAAAATTTTGAGTTGTTAAAGGTTTTATTGTATATATTACCATCACATGATTCTGATAGAACCAGTTCTTACAGAAAAATTTAAATTTTAAAAGCAGCCAGATAAAATTGTTAAACTGGGTTTATCTTTAAATTTGGTTTAGTTTTTGTTAATGAAACAAGTAGAGTAGACTCCTTTAAATCCGCAACTCTCAAAAATCTACACATAATTTACGCATGTAAATGATAAAACATTCAGTTCAGATATAGAAACAAAATTTGACTCTTTTTTTTTTTTTAATTTATATCAATTCCATACATATTTTAATTTGTAAGTTTTGTTAATATTACTGAATTCATGTTTTTTTCATGAAGAAAGAGAAAAATTTATTTCTGAAAAAATTCACAATATTGCTAATATCATTGGTAATCACTATCTCTTTATCAAATATGTTCATGTATTAATCAAGCTTTTTTGGTTAAGTCTGGCTAAACCTGAAATAAAACTTCCTTATTTTATGATTTTATTGTGAATTAGTAATGTATCTTTATAAGGTAAGCTACAATGAATTCTTTTTTACTCGTAATTTACTAAGATTTTGCAAGAAATTTCAATTTGTCAGGAAAATAAGTCTTTGCAAGAATTCATTATTGACATTCTTATTTATTCCTAAGGGATTCCCCTTTTTTAGCCACATTAAATATATATATTTATGCAACTTAAAACTTTATGAAACTTTCATATGTCAATATTTATGATATTTCTGGTAATAAAAGAAATTACCAGAATTATTGCCATTATCTAGCGTTTTTTGTTACTCGAGAAAGTCAGTAAAATTGAATTTATTTTTCTAAATAAAAACCTGTTAAAACTTTTTTTATCAGTCATCAAAACACACTTTGAGCTGCCTATTTATGCAATTAGAAGAAAATTGAAGGGGGTTCATTGGGGAAAATCAGACGTTGAATATAGACATTTTTTAAATAAATGACAAAAAGTCATTTTTTGACAGATTTTTTTTGTTGAATGAGCTTCACAAAAATCTTTTTAAATGAAAGTTTACTTTATTCTGAACAAAACAAAAAAAAATTGAAAGCTCTAGCTTAAATCTGAAAGAAGTTGCGGACTTTTATGTTGTCACATGTGCTATTCAAAAGGGCCGCAAATCGGCCATCTTGGGAGCTGTTTTAAAGCTCATAACTCACAAACCGTTTGATCATTTTAACATACTACTTGTTTTGAAATTGTTCAAAGATGTCAATTTTGCAATTAAATAAATAAATTTGCTTGACCTCGCCATCTATGCCCAGAGACAGAAAATAATATTGTTACCTTCTTTCTCTGGCTGTAAATGACAACACCATGAAAGTATTACCTATTATGAAAGACGAATACATACTTTAAAATTATTTTAGCAAAATGCCATTTTTGGAATGATTTAAATGCCCGTTTATAATATAACTATATGGTCATAATTTTACTTTTTATGCTTTATTTACCATAAAAACTAGAAATTACTAATCATGATTTGTTCTTTGAATTTCTATTTTTACTGTTAGCTTTTCTAAAACTTATAAATTACATTCTTGAAATATTTAGATTGATGAAACTAAAAATTTTGCGATTTTTAAATGATGGCTGAAACTATTTCTAAGGGAAAAGATAAGTCTTTTTCTAGACTATCTAAATCGTTTTAATTTTATTTATTGAGAAAATCCCTTACACATTTCAGCATGTAAAAACAATCTTTCTCTCTCTCTTTTTTTAAAGATCTTACCATTATCAAAACTCGTGGATTTTTCCCTAGTAAATTACATATTTGATTTTAATATTTTTTTTACTTCTTTTATCAAACATATATACATATATATATTTAATAACCAATTCAAGGTAAAATATATATATACTGTAAAATCCCTATAGTAACCCCCCCCCCCCCCTCAAATATGAGTTCTCTCTCTACTCGATTTTTCTTCCATTCTGAAATATAAGCCCCTCCCCAATAAAGAAAAAAAATAATAATCCTTATTTTCAAAATAATAATAATAAACGTAACTTTTTAGATTAATTATCTCTTTAAATTATGAATCTTCTTTAAATTTTAACTCAATTTCCATTTGGGGAAAAAAAAGCAGCTTTATAATTTGGTTTTTACACAATCCTACAAGACTGATGAAGTAAATATAGTTTTTTAAGTTTGATTAAATTATCTTTCATTTATTTAATATTTAAAACTAATTCAATAACTCAATAATTTTTTGTATCTATTGCTATTATTTTTTAACACACTGTTTATCTTGAAATTTTTTTTATGTAGATTTTGCAATTAAACAAAAAAAAAGCTTGCTTGATGATGCCATCTATGCCTAGAGGAAGAAAATAACGTTATCTTCTTTCGGTTGTTGTAAATGATGACACCATGCAAAATATCTGTTATAAAAGATGAATACTTTAAAAATATTTTAGCAAAATGCCATTTATATAGTGATTTAAATGCCACTTATAATATAACAATATATTGACAATTATTTTTTTTATGTATCATTTACCATAAAATCTCGAAATTAACAATAAACGGAATTTAATCTGATTTTTTTTTTCAGAAATTCTGGATTATACCGCCCCCCCCCCCCAAAGTAGGTAATGATTTATTTTTAAAAAGGGGGGTTACAATTTTGATTTTGCTTATATATTATATGTTTAAAAAGAAAAGTCTGAATGATAATTTCAAAAATTGTGTTTTCAAATTCGCTCTGCATTTTCCAAATTGCTTACATTTATTTATGCTGGATGTATGATTTCTTGTTCTTGTTTTCAGAAATTTCTCACTCATCGTGTATGCATTAGTTATTTAACAGCAAAAATTTGATGGATTATGAATTAGTTCATTTAATGATTTAGTTTTAATAGAATGTTGTTCATAAATTATTAAATAATAAACGAGTTAGAATTCAAAATTAAACCAAACGTAGTTTTTCTTAATGGCAATATCCGATTTTGGCAAAATATTTTAAAGCTTTGTTTGAAATTATGCCTAGAAACTAAGTTTCAAGTAATTGGAATGATAACTTTTTGAATCATAACCATTCAAAATTTAGTCTTTCTAATGTTAAATTCCATTTCCTTATTTTTATAAATATCGCCTTAAATTGTAATCCTAATGTATTAATTTTTTGTGTGTTTATAATACTAAATGTCCCAAACATAAATAGTATGCTGAATTTGTCATTTTAAAAATTTTAGAGTATGAATTGTAAAGTTAGTATCCAAAATAAATGTGAATGTCAACATACACTTTTTTTTGATAGATTTGTTTATTATGTCCTGCTTTATACAAATACTCTATTTCAATGTTTTTATTCCAAGTAGTTTTCGAATTATGATGAAAAAAGTTCAAAATAATGGTTTAAGAGGCTGTCTATGATGTGCAGAAAACCATAATTAATAAACTGATTAAACTAACTTTACTGAAACATTTGCGTTGAGAGTAACCGAAACATATTAACCGAATAGAATGGTACTGCTGGCAAGATATAATTCATTGACAGAAATGAGTCATTCTGTAGCATTTCAACAATCGAGTACAGAACTTCAACTTGGATACAGCCCTTAAAATATACTCATTATAAAATAATTAATTTCGTACTAATTGTACAAATTTCATGAAAATTTGGATTTAGGTTAATTGAAGGGTATACAATTTTTTATATTTTACTTACAGCGGTATCACACGGACCCCTTTTGCAGAACTTTTTCCTCTACACGTTACAGTCAGCATAAGTTGCGTGACATTGATCTATGGAAGAATTCTTCTTTACCGAGCGTTTCCCGCATTGCACTTGAATGTTGGATAATGTTCAGCGCTGATCAACTGACCAATTGGAGCGGAGCAAGAAGTTAAATAACCCTACGAGAAGTTTGAAAAACCTGTTTACCGAACACGCAGCGAAATGAACGATCCTTTTTTGTAATATGTTTGCAGAAAAATCGTTCCCTGTGTGGTGCAGCTATTAGGAATTGCTATTGAAAAAAAAAAGGAGTTCATTTTGATATAAGTAGATGGTCCCTTAAGCCATATTTCTGTATACATCATTGAAAAGCATACACCAATCGTTTGGTATCAATAACTTTTTTTTTACAATAATTTGTTGAAGAATTAATAGGGGGTGTTTATATTTTTTCCCCAGGACTGTACATTATCATACGTGCGGTCATGGAAAAAAAAAGTAAGCACCTTCTGTAAACTTAGCAGCAAATTACTGTAATAGAAAATTATGGTACCAAACGATTGAAAATAACGCCTACTTTTAAATGATGTATGTAAAATTTTCTTAAGGGGACATCTACATATAAAAACAAATCCATTTTTTCCCGATAAGGAAAGGGCATGTTTACAAACAAACACTTCCTTCAACCAATCTAGCATTACATTTTTGTCATTATGATCACTGTAGGATCCATCTCGGCAACGTAGGCCAATCATATAGGCATGTTGAACGCAGACCAATTAAATAATGTGCACAATAGGAGTTGTAAAGAACGGACAAGTGTTTCTTGCTTTTCCAGTTACTCGATCCACTGTGACGGCAGCTGCCCTTTGCTTATACCTACGCTTGACACCACAAATAAATTCTACACTCTTCAACTGAACTGAAATTTCTTTTTTTTTTTTTTTCATGAAATTCGTACTATTACTTTCAGACAAATTATTTTAAAATGAGTATTTTAGGGGCTGTATCCAACTTGAATATCGATGCTCGAAGGCTGAAGTGCTACAGAATGCTTGTGTTATTAATACATTGTTTCTTACCAAAAATACCCTTTCACTCGCTTAATACCGTTCGACTATTGCCAACCCAAATGATTCAATAAAAGGGAAAGGAAACATTTTTCAAATTTTGCTTTTCTGCTCGTCATACAGTCCCTTAAATCATCATTTTGTCTTTTTGAAATGTAATTAAAAAACTACTTGAAAGAAAAATTTGAAATTGAGAATTTGCATAAAGAAGGATATAATAAATATAAATCTATCACAAAATGGTTGTGCGTTACAATTCTTTTTTTTTTTTTTTTTTTTTTTTTTTTTTTTTTTTTCGAATATTGATTTCATAGTTCATGTAATTTTTTATTAAAAATTTTATGTATTTATGTTCGGGTTATAGTATTATAACCACATAAAAAATTGCCATATTAAGATTATAACTTCAAGAGTTAATAATAAAATATGAAAATGTAATTTAACAATAAAAGCTCTAAAATTTGAATGTTTATAATTCAAAAAACATACAATCCAAATGACTTGAAATTTCGTTTGTTTGAACAAAAATTTAAAATAGTATCAAAATCGGGTGTTGCTATTGAAACAAAAAACAAAGTTTTGTCTGGTTTCTGATTTGTAGATAGTTCCCTCCGCAAATTTCATATGCATCATTTAAGTGTAGACTTTATCTCGGATCGTTCGGTACCAGCCACTTTCTTCTCTTATAGTTAATTGCAGAATGAGTTGGGATGTTTGTTTTTTTTAATTCTACAATTGAAGATATTTTTGAAATTGTATTTTATTATGCAACTCCCAAATAATGCCTACCTTAATTTTTTTTATATTTCAAATGTGACATCAGGACATGTTAAAAAATCTCCCTCCCTCTCACCTCTTACACTGTGTAACACTTTGATGGTACCCTCCCCCCATGCGATGTAATTAAGTACCATCACTTTGGTACATTTAAAATTATTATTGATCGGAATCTCAAAGCCACCTTTTTTCTTAAGGGAGACCCGTACCCCATTTTCGGCAAAAAATCATCAAAAGTTCAAAAAAAATTTAACTCAGAAAACTATAAAATACATATTTGCGAATATCCATGCAAAATTTCAGAACTCGGGGACACTTGGAACAGGTACAAAATGAGCTTTTTTAATTGTACTCACTATAGAGTTTAAAAGACTAGCGGCCATTTAAAATGTGTTTTCCTGAAAATGACTTTTTTCATATTTTGCCTAAGTTCAAAGTACTAAGGCTCAGTGGTAAAATGATTTAGAAACAAAGTGTTTATGTTTTTAGAATCTTAAAAAAATTTGCAACAAAAGTAAGGAGAGATATTTTTTTAACTATTTCTGAAAATTTTACATAAATTGGTAAATATGAAAATTATAACGAATTTAAGGAAATTTACCATGCATATTTTTTTTTTTTTAACCGATTAAAATAGAAAATTAAAAATATCTCTCCTTAGTTCTTTTCTATATACTATAATACTATTTAAGAAATTTTAGTAATACCAAAATATTGAAAATTGAATGAGGAGTAGTAATTTTAAAAAGCGTATTTTTCAACAAAAAATATAAAAATCTTCATAAAAAATATAATTTTCAATAAAAAGTGAATTTTTTTGCTAATTATTCCTTACAAAAAGATTCTTAAGTGGTACACCAAAATTCATTACTTTAAAATCAATAATAAAAATTTGGGGTTTTTTCTTACGGGTCTCCCTTAATTTGCTTACTGGTGCAAAAAAGTGAATAAATTCTTATTATTCTTATTATTAATAAATTCTCACTAAATTCTTATTTGCGTATAAAGGGAAACGCTGTTTGATTTCTTGTAGCGTAAATAAAAATAAGCCCAAAATAAATGTGTTTGTGATTAAAAGCCTGCACTAGTAGTTACTGAAAGAGACCCGGATGATAATGTTAAGTCTAGGGGGCGTTCTTTTCAAATATCTCGCTAATATTTCAATATTTTTGCAATACTTTGCATAGGATAGCTGAGGACGATCTACATCCGGGCTAGTTTTTACTTTTTCGATTTTGGTAGTATATATTATATTATGATAGCTTCAATTTCAAAACCGGCTCTAACCGGCTTCGAAAATTAAAGCATTTTTTAAAATTTGAAACCAAAATTGAAAAAGTAAAAACTAACCCGGTTGTAGATCTTCCTCAGCTATCCTATGCGAAAAATCATGTCAAAATATTAAAATTTGAACGAGCTATTTGAAAAGAACGCCCCCTCAGACTTAACATTATCATCCGGGTCTTTTTCAGTGACTAGTGTAGCTGTGAAAAACAGTGCTTTGAGATTGCGTCACAAAATAGGCAATTTTCACTTCAGAACAGTCCTTAAGGGGACGCTTCACCTTTGCTCGGCCAGCCCGCTGAAAAATCCAAACAGGCAACGACTCTTTATCTAATACACTTATAGAAATAAGATTTTCACCCTCTGAAAGTTCGTTTAATGTGATGAATGTTTGAAATTAATGCGCTTTGAGAATTTATAAAGTTTTAGTAATTAAAATAAATCGATGCATCTTGATAAATTTTAATAATAACGTTTTTTTTTCATTTTTGCACAAACAACAATGTATGTTCATTTTTATATTTATTTTTTTAGATAAAAGTGTATTCCATTAATAACAGTAGTTAGTGTCAAAAATAAATTCTGATAAAAAGCTGTAAATCGGCATTGCATACCCATTTTCCCTATGTGGACAGCGTCTAATGATATGATATTATTAACTAGCAGTTACCCGTGACTTCGTTCACATAACATTTAAAGAAGAAATAATTGATCAATCAAGCAAAAAATTTCGATGATGAAAAGCATGTGTAATTAACTTTTTATCGCGAATTTATGGTAAAAAACTTCTGATAATCCCTATTTGCTAATTTGTTTGCTGGTTAAAATTTCCCTTTCAGCGATTAATATTAATAGATAGAAACATTCTTGAATTCTTTTGTTCAGCCCTGTAGTTTTCCAAGTGCCTTTAATACAAGAAAGTATCTTTCTAAAATTTAGTTCAAACAAAAATATTTCTTATTACTACCTAAATTACATTTTCAGAAATTATCATACGAAGACAACCTTGTATCCAGTTCTTTGCAGGACCCTGTATATCATTTTATATATATACTACAAACATTTCTTAGTTTACTAAATGCAGTTCAAAATAAAAATGCATATTTTATTTTAAAACCACCTTTAAGTAAATTACGCTCATACTCAGTAACCTTTCCGAGATCTTTTGTGTAACCCTGTATATCTAAATTCAACTATTTATACTATTACCATTTATGCTCTCCATTTAATGTGCATACATTTAGCGAAACTTAAAAGCGCATATCATAATTCAAAATGCATTTCATCAATGCAACAGTCATCATCCATCATATACAGTACTTCGAATTAGAGCTGTTGTAAACCGTACGTATTCGTTACTAAGAAACGGGTATTCCCTAAGATACGAAATACCGAATCGTTATTTAAAAATACCACTCGTTAGCCGTTACCGGAGTCCATAAGAAACCGAACAAAGTGGAAATAACTTCAAACGCTGCTTACGATTGTATAATTCATGCTTTTTCGCGAGTCCACCTCAACAAGTATATTAAGTTACATATTAAAAGTAAAATATTGTGTATTTGAATAGAAATGTCCACTACTTAGGGTGAAACCAGTGAAACATGCGATAACGAAACTTGTCGATAACGGAAAGTAGCATTAAGCGAGTTCTCAAAAACATTTTCCCCCGCTTAACATTGCAAAATTTTTCTAACATATTCATAGACTCAATCTAATGCATGAAATTATAATAAGGCCCTGAGGCAATAGAAGTGATATCAAAACGAATAGCATTATGTATTGAAGATCAAGTAATAATCTAATACATTTATATGCTGACCAGGGGCGTGCGAAGAGAAAATTGTGCTTGTGGCAAACTTCGAATTTGGCGCCCCCCCTCCTAAATTTTTCTTGTAATAGGTCAAAAATGATGTTAATATTATAAATTTTGTGCCCCCTAAATCTCCGGACCCGGGGCGGCCGCCCCCTTCGTCCCCCTTTCGCACGGCGCTGATGGCGACCCTTCAAACATAAATCTTTCCAGAAATACTTCACCATTCCTTAATTATAGCTATAATGAATATTTTATTCTACTATAAGCTTCCATTCTTTTTACACTGAAATTAAAAGGAAATTTTAATAGATTAAATGCATAATTAACACAAAATTAGTTTAATTAAACTCTTAAATGATAAACACGCGTTGTTTTTCTATTGCTTAGATCGATAGCTCCTTTTTTAAATCGAAATATTAATACATAATAAGTAATTTTAAAAAAAGTTTTAAAAATACATATAAAAATTCATATCTGTAAGGTAAATAGTACAATCCCTAAACGATCTCAAAACAATCGTTCTTCTAAAAGCATTTTTTTCTGCTTCAAAAACTCCCTCCAAATTCCCACTTACATATTCGGAAAAATAACGGATGCTGAAATAATAAAACGCATTTCTATCTTTCTTTTTCTTAATACCCAAACAACTAAATGAAATACCCGTATATGATACTAATACGAGAACAGAGCTGTTGCAAACCGCACATATTCTTTAACATATAATGGGTATTCTCTAAAAAACGAAATACCGAATCGTTTCTTTGAAATATCACTCGTTTGTAGTTACTGTCAATACGCCACCGAAAAAAACGAAACTAACTTTAAATGATGTTTTACGTACGTTTGTGCAATTCATAAATGAAGCGAGACAGTCGACGCGGGAACAGATGCGAATTTGTGTTCGGGATCTGGCATTAGGCGCCGATTTTAGTTATTTTAATATCAGTCTATGCGTATAATTCTCTTTGAATGTAACAGTTATTCTCAAATGATTTGGTTTTCGTAGGAGCTTATTGATTTATTTATTATGGAAAGAAAAATAAGTAAATTGTGAACATATTTTTCCGCAGTATCAAGTGATAAAGCAAAACGTGATTTAAGCCAAATGAAGTATTCAATTAAAGGAAGTTCAACGACGAATTAAAAAAACAAAAACATTTATTAGTAAAGCATCGTCTAACACAGGATAGTTTGGTTCAATTAAAACCGTTGTTACTGCCATCATTGAACCAGCAGCTTAGTAATAATGATGAAAATGTTGAAGAGAGCAATGTAAATTTTCTGAACATTTTTAAGAAATTAAGTTTTAAAAGTTACAGGTTTGCTTTAAGTATATTATTTTCCTATAAAAATATCTTTGCATACGTATTTATATTTTATATTTGAAAACATTTCCATGATAAAGACAAATTTTTAGATTGCTTTAAAAAATGTTTTTATGATAAAGTTTATTTTTTTTTTCTCTTTTTTCGTTGGTTTTAAAAATATGTTTGCTGTTTGTTTTTAAATTTCATATCTGAAGAAAAAAAGGATTTTAAAATATAAATAAAAATTTTCGAGATAATAATGGATTGAAGTGCAAATGTAGATGTGTGTTTGATAGGATGATCACATAAGAAATAAAACATATTGTTTTTAAATTATTCCAGAAATTAAATTTTCATTACACATAATTACACATATTTTGTTAGTGTAAAATTAGTGAGAAAATTTGCTTGTAAAAACTTATTGTTTTTGTAATTACATCTCATAATTTTAATGTATAAATTTTGTAAGCTTTTACTTTTGCTAAATTGCTTTCTCCGATTATTCTTTATTTTCATAAGTAATAAATTCTACAATTTATACATGTTGTACTCAATTATGTATCGTTTTTAATTTTGTTTGCGAAAAAAAATTATAAACTTGATTAAATCTGTGTTTTATGGACAGATAGATGGCAGCACATACCAGTATGTGAAGAGTAAAAAATGCTAATTCTTCCAAATACTCATGTTCCATATGTAACTAGATTTGTTGCAGTTATGTAGAAGTTACGATGATTTTTAATAGCCGGTTTCTGAGCAGTAACGAGTAACGATAATTTTTAAACGGGTAGTCAGTTTTAAAATAACGCCATCACACGGGTATTTATTTAATCGTTAGTTTTACAGCACTACTTCGAATAGAATATATAATATTTGAAATCTTTTGTGTGTCCCTGTAAATGCTATGCACTTCGTATTATGCATGAAATAAGTCACATTAAGCCTCAGCAACGTATATCAATTTGATTATACATGAAATCGTTTACCATACTTAAAATATGTCGGAAACTGCTCCTCCCTTTATTCTTATGTAATAGAATTCTTCTGTGTAACCCTGTAAATGAATAATAAGTGTCCTTTTCACTACATACTTTGCAAAATGCATATTTTAGTGCACTTTGTAAATGCATATAAATTTGAATATGTTTCACAGGGTGTAACATCGTTAAATTTAATTAAAACGATTTTCCCCATAATGCCGTAATGTAAGGAAATTTTTTGACATTCCCTGTAAATAAACTAATCATGGTAGAAACTTTATTTTCAATAGGTATTCGTGCTAGGTAAACGTTAAGAATGTCCAAAGATTTCGTGAAAATCGGAGTATGTTTACGAAAGTTAGAAAGCGACCAGACAGACAGACAAACCGAAAGCATAATAACTTTTCAACTTTGTTCGAAAGTGTTAAAAAATCGAGCCAAAAATATATTAATCAGTAGTTTTATTTTCCGCCTTTTCCCCACAAAAAAATTCTTCCATTGATAATTATGAGTTTTGAATAAAAATATTCATTTGTATGTAACTTATAACTTATTAATTAATATAAGTAAAAAATATTTCTGATTCATTTTAAATATGACGTCATTATTTATCGCGCTCCATTAGCAACTGATATTCATACCCCTTGTATTTTTAACGACTGCTATAAAGTACCTGTTTTATTTCAACTATGACGTCACATTTTCATGAGTGAACCATTTTATTTAAAATATAATTCTTTTTCATTCTTTTTACTTTTAATTTATGTCGCCATATTTTACACAAAAATTCCCATTAACTAAACAAATATCCTTGTTAAATCCATACTAATATTCCAAATCGGAAAGTGAGTTTGTTTGTTTGTTCCGCTTTCACGCCGTAACTACTGAACCGATTGCTTTGAAATTTTGCAGACGTAAAGTTAGAAGTCAGGATGAAATAATAGGGTACTCTTTATCCCGGAAAAAATTGATATTCCCGAGGGAAAACAAAAATATAGTTTGCTTGATGGATGGATTAGAGATGGCGCTGTGTGTCGTTTAAAACAAGATAAAATATTGCAAACGAATATAAACATGTAAATTTAGAAACTAAATGATACGATAATGAATCCTCGAAAATGGGGAATTCCCGAGGGATGACGTACTATTTGTTTTATCGTCTAAAATGTTTTTTTATCTACTTATCCTGAAATAACTATAAGTCAACGAATTACTAATTGGTATAAGTATTAGTTACGTTATTTAATTCTTGAGGTATGCGATAGATGGCGCTTGGTGTTTTTAAAACGTGGTAACGATGTGCAGTAGCTGTATAATAGTTAGGTTAGGTTAGTTTAGTGCTTTTTTTCTAGGTAGATATCTAAAGTAGTTATTGTTTTTTCGATAGGTAATTACGTCACTTTGTTCGTCGTTTAGATTGTTATAGTTTAGTTTGGGATTTTAGTTTAGTTTAGGTTTATAGTTTACTCATATTTTCACAATGCCTCGCAAACGTAAATCTAATTTTTCGAGCACCTCATCTAAAGTTCGGCAATGAAAATTGCCCGATCTCAAGAATCGTCTCTCCATGCTGAATTAAGAAGGCGCGAACAAGCAGAGCGTCAGGCTGCTTCGAGAGCTGCTGAGCTACCATCTCAGCGCCAGCAAAGACTTGAGGAGCAAGCCGCTCGCCAAGCTTCTTTAAGGGTTTCTGAGAATGATATTCGTACTCAAGTCCGTTTATCGCAACAGGCTCAACGTCAGCATGGTCAGCTCTATGTAGCGTGTTCCCGGGTTTCCAGTGCCCAAAATCTGCATGTTTTTGCTCCACAAAGGCAAACATTTAATATAGTGTACCATTCAGTTTTGGTTTAACAACTAATCGTATCCAGTGTTACATCACACTTCTTACATTTTTCCGTGGAAATGAGAAGTTTTCTTATAGTTGTGCTTTATACCGCAATATAACCGAATTCCACGCGGGCGAAGCCACGGGCGGAAAGCTAGTAAATAATAAAAAATACACCTTTTACTTTTTATTTCAAACATGACTCCATATTTATTTTCTTTTATTTTATTATAGTTTTTCGCTTGGAAGTTTTTTATTAAAAATTCATTGCCGCTGAAAAATTATTATTCCAATTTTTTGTTTTCTTGGCAACAGGAAAGGAAAATGGTTAAATTTTATCTGAAAAATGCCTATTGATTTTGTATGAAAAATAATTAAATTTTGAATTATTAAGGAAAATATTTGAATAAAATAAATACAAATTAGCCTGTGTTCATTCCACTCCTATAATCACTCCATATGCAAAGATTCAAAGACATTAATCCATCCGTTTTCAAGCCAAGTTCATTCCAATTTTTCGGACGCACTTTCACATTTATATATAAGGATAATAACGCATTTAAATTTCCTTAATAGGCTAGTTCAGTCAAGTAAAAAGACCCATTCACTGATGCGTACCCTAAGGAAGAAATTTTTAAAGACATCTTGTTTGCATTTCAGTACTTTTAAACAATTCTTTTTGCATTGGTATCCGAGATCGATTTGTACAAATTGCTTTTTTTTATTTTTTCAACTTTGTTTAGAGAGATTTTTAATGAGGACACCTTCATTTTCTGAATCTTTTTCGAAAGTGAAAGCATTCTTTTGAAAAAATCTGCTTTAAAACTCGAAATAGTAATAGAAAGCAGATGTAAAAATCCATCTGAGCTAACCAATGTAAAAAAATAAAAAAAATAAAACATAAATTATTAAAATGCAAACGATCTACATTTTATAAAGTTGTACCATAGGATTAGCATGAGCGAGCGAGTCTTTCTTTCCAGGTGACTGAACTAGACCCTTAAGTAAATCCAGATTTAACTATCGGTGAAGCGTCCTCCCAAGACGACTCATGACACTCATGACTTAAAATGGATTTCATGTCCACCTTTCAACGTCGTGTTACGCGCGAAATGGAGACATCCTGTTGACATCGTTTTTCTCTTTCCAGGTGACACTCTGCAGTTAAAACATCTGGAAGAAAGGACTCCTCACTTCTTTTTCTCAAAAGAGTCAAGTTTTATACAGTCTGATCCCCGCCATGGCAGATATAGGAGCCATCTCTACCTCGGAACGCGGAGAATATTTCGTCGTAGAGTGGAGGATCCACCGTTTCTCCACTCTTGATGAGGATGACGGTGCATGCTACAACAGTCCTGATTTCTCTTTCGGTGGGGAAGAATGGTGGTTGCGGATCTACCCGAATGGTGCGAGTGACCATGGCACCTCTGGACGCGTGGTTCTGGAACTCTGTAAACACGATTCCGGTCGCTCCATCATAGTGTCTCTTTCCCTTTCGCTGAAAACGGCGAAAGGGGAAAAGTACATAGAAGAACATGGCACAAAAGACTTTCAGAATTATCCAGAAAATTTTCATGTCTTACCTCTGTTCATTTCGAGAGCGGAACTCACCACGCTAAATTCTGAGCTGTTGCCGGGCAACGTCCTGACAGTCGTCTGCACCATGAGGAGGAGGTCATCTGCCGGAAGTGAGAGTAAGTCTTTGTCAGCTGACCACAAACACTGCATGAAAAAAATCTAAATACATGTTTTTTTTTAATTTTGTAAGTACTTGACTTCCAATATTTCCTAACAATTATTTTTTATTTATGAAACATTAAATGTTTCTGTGCTCAAACAAAGTCTCATGATTATGATTCGGAAATGCTGGTGTGGAAATGCCTATATGCTAACATAAATAAAGATCGCAGAACCCCTGTACCTATCGCGATTTGAATAACTTTAAGAATTTAAAAGGCAATCTGTTTATAAAAATCAATGTAAAGGTCGTCAGTTGTCTTAAGAAATATTTATTGAACTTCAATAGAGATAAACAAATTTTTACATTTTCAATTCCTCGAGAAAATAAATTCTTGACGTTCCAGACTTTCGAAACAGGTTCTGAAAGTGATAGTGTCCACAAATATTTTATTCAAAAAATTTTATCCATTAAAAATTTATAAAATGCAGACTCGATTTTTCAAAGTTATATTGTCATTGGTTTAACATTAGCTTGTAGATGTCTGTATTCTTTTTATTGTTCTATAATTTTTTTTACATTTCTGTACACGGTCTATTATAAGAGACTACCAGTTTTAAAAATGAAACGAGGAGAAACAATGACAGCTAGTACGTTATTCTCTCATGTACTGGATGAATGATGTGAAAAATTTATTTAGTTTTCTATATTTTTTAACAGCAAATGTCACCATCAAATAACACTGCATTGTCTTAAACCATAAGAATACCCGATATATATTTTTTCTGTGGCTAATACTTTTTTAATCTTTGGCACTTTAGCAGCTCAATAGGCTAAAATGTCATGATAAAGTGTGAATTTTTCAAAATCTTTATATTGTGCTTTAAGTATTCTTATCGATTAAGAGCCGAATGAAAATTTTCGGTAACACTGAAAACGAAGCGAAAATATACATCCTCATATCTCCCATACTTCCAAGCTTGATATTTAAAAACTCGATGATTGTTTTCGAAAATTCTCTATTTTTGTGTGTTCTGGATGAATCAATGACGTCACTCTCTTGCAAGTATAACTTTCGTTAGCCGTTACCCCATACTTGTAATTTCAAACGTGTTATTCCAAAAATTACCAGTGTCCGTTTTTGAACACTCCACTTCAGTGTGTTCTGAATGAATAATTTTGCTACTTTCTATGTTAAAGGTGACCCTGCATCTGCTGAGATTTCCGATTCTGCCGAATGTTCTTCAGATTCCGGTGAGTGTCATCATTGCAAAGGAAATTTCGCCACCGGGATCCTGTCGTTTCAACAGCGGAAGTGCGAGGAGAGACCCGTCAAGTGCCCGGGCTGCCTAGAGGTCGTTGTGCTGGAGAAGTTCTTGAATGAACACGAATGCCAACCGGGAAGTCCAGAAGGTATTACACACATTTTGCTTATGTGTAGCAAAATTTCACTGTTATATAAGATTCCTGGTTTTCTCACTCTAAAATCCTAGTTGTTTTTCAACATAGCTGTCTTAATTATGAATTTTTTATTTAGGTCAAAGTTCAGAGCCCCTTTTCACTCATTTAATTTTTTTTAAATACAATACTTTTATTTTTATCGCCATCCATTTACTCTATAAAACTAGATTTAGTTTTTCAAAGTTACGTGATGCTAGTTAATTTTTTTTCTACGTCCATGATTAAATGTTTCTTGTTTTGATCTCAAAGCAAGTGAGTGCTGTTAGATTGTATACTAAACCATCGAGAAAAAGAAGGATATTTATGCTTATTATTTTCAGAATATGTATACATATATTGCAATTGGAGGATTAGTAAAATATTCCATAATCTATTCATTCCATATCTTATAGTAGCCATCTTCTAGAGTACCTTGACAATGTATATAATTTTTTTAATTTATTTTATAATTTAAATTATTTTTTTAATTGTGTAACCCTATTAAAACACGAGCAAATGATTGGAATACATTTTTTGTCGTTATGGATCATTCTTACACTTTTTGATTGATTTATAAAACTTTTTTAAAGAAATGTAACTAAACTTTTCTGATTTCATTTTATTTTGAATGATTAAGTGCTATACTTTTTAATACTTCAGGGAAAAGACATAATGAAAATTCTCAAAAAACATGTGTATATGCATCCACTTAAACTATGAGATAAAAGAAAAGCTGATTATGTTAGTCGACATCATGTAATAACATTTAACAGTTTCGTTTTAAAATATTCGTACTACTTGTATGTGGAAAATGTTCGAAGTAGCAATTAACAAAATTAATTAAAAAATATTTATATTTTTACATATAAAAGTTATTTTTGCACGAATGTCACTGTATTTCTTATTGTACTAGCGAGCTACGCCCGCTAGCTGGGCCACTTTTTCCAAACGAACCTCGGTATTAAGCAGTATATAATAAGCAAAAAAATTCATTGAATAAGTAAGTCTTGGTGTTCGAATCCTCAAGCACAAAAAAAAGTAAATTAAAGAGCCATGGTCCCGTTAAAAATGTGATTTCGCACTGTGGGCCACGTGCACTTGAAAAAAAAAGATTGTGGATCGGAACTATGGTCGCTTCGCGCCCATAGTCCCGTTAAAAATATTTGGTTTTGCACGGTGGGCACTACGCGCCCTTAAGACATTTTTCCGTATTTTTTAGTTCATCAGAAGCAGATTTTTACACAGATTCTGAATATGTAATCAGTTTTTTTCTACTTTAAAAACTCTGCATGATGGTTTAAGAAAAAACGCGCAAAAAACGCAACTAGCGCCGGTAGAAAAAGCGGTTTTCGGCTGTTTCTTCTTTTAGCCAAAGGGGAAAAGTTCAGGTTCTTCACCGCAAGGTGGCGCAGTGTTCTGCCTCGGAGCTCCGTTTGAGCGCCGTTTGGGATTTGAGACATTTTTCGTTCCGATTCCCAAGGGGTTTTTAATTCATAACTTTTTTAATTTTGGTCCCACGGTCTCGAAAATGCCCGAAATGACTTCCCCGGGATATTTCCAATCGAAAGACATCATTCTCGCGACTTCCAACTCGCCCGCGTTGCGAACTGTAATCGACTTCGAGCAGACAGACAGAGGCGCACGGATTTTATTAGTATAGATACATCACTTGTGAATCGAAATTAGTCTTTTGGGGATAAAACCATTCTTTGGACTCATCTAAAAGATTGTTACAAAATCAGTTATATTAAAATAAAAGCATGATGTGTTAATAAATTAAAATAAAAAGCAATAACCATATCAATATTAGACTTTTTGAGACTTTAATAATAGGAATCCCTTATTTAGTACATGTTTAATGAAAGAGAATGCCAATTTATAGGGGCAAAATACATGTTACAGATTTTATTTACTAATTTTGTTTTCTTTTTGTAATTTCTTATTGAAGATTGATAAAGGGACTATTTTAAGAAGTCTTGGATCATCTCAATGCTAACTTGCTTTGACTGCTCATCGATTTTTACTATGCCAGTTTTAATGCATCACTATTTTACTAAAAGTTACTATGTAAAATTCTAAATTCAAAATATTTTTTTTTAGAATATTAAATTAGAACTTGTAAAAACTTTGCCATCACTTGCTAATAAAAATGATTTTATTTATATAAGGCAACATTAGTTTTAATAAGACTAAAAATTGTTGTTATTTATTTTTTAAATTCAGGTACTCGATCCTCAAGCGAAGTTTTAAAGAGAATGCTATTGGATGGACGTGATCACAATGTAATCCTAAAAGTTGGTGACAAGGAACTCCGAGCCCACCGAGACGTCTTGAGGGTTCAGTCCAGAGTTTTCGAATCCATGTTGGATCACGACATGAAAGAGAAAAACACGGGCATCATCGATGTGCCGGACTGCGATCCAGACGCCATGCAGCTGTTTCTCTCGTACGTCTACTGCGGGAAAATTGAGGGACTGGACCACAGCAACATGCTCGGACTGTATTACATTGCAGATAAGTACGAAATGACGGAACTGAAGAGAGAGTGCTCCAATTTCATAAAAAAATCACTTGCTCACACCAACATTTGCAGCATCATTCAGCTTGCGTTGAACCACAGTGATTCTGATCTGCTAGAATATGCCACGGATTATTTCGCTGATAATATGTTGGATATAATGAACGGTTGAGTGGCAGTCTTTTCTTAAGGAAAATTCTACAGTAGGGAATGAACTTATGATAAAATCTCTCGAACTGAAAAACGCACAAAGTTCAATTTGAAAAACTGTGTGACATCACAAAGCTGTGTGTGATGATTCACATTATGTGGAATTAACTGCTATTCGAAACAATTCTTGTAGTAAGTTTGTCATTTATTGAGATGTAATATAGTAACTGCTTCTTGTAAATACCATAATGACCAAAAGTGTCTGTCATAGCATGAAGTTGGTTAATGCTGAGAATTAATAAATTTATTTAAACCAGTACGACTTCTACATTTTTGTTTTAAAAACGAGTCTGAAGCATTTCTCAACCATTACTGTTATGTTTCATCGGTGCCTATAAAAAGTTCATATGAGTCTAGATGCAACTAGAAAGACTTGAACCCATTTTTTTAACAATTACAGCTGATATTACCTATTTTCAAGTATCTTTAATGTAATACAGTGAAACCTCCAAATAAGGGACACCTCTATTTAAGGGATAAAAGTTCCGGTCCCATAACTGTCCCTTATTTGGAAGTTTCACTGTATTAAAAACTCCGAATAAGGGACATCTCTATTTAAGTGACAAAATTTCTGGTCCCATGGGTGTCCCTTATTCTGAGGTTTCACTGTATTACCAATTATTTTCATTAAAAAAGCTCTAAATTAAAACAAAATAAAGTTAAACTAATGTATCAGATTTGGTTTTCTAGGGAGTAGCAATTGTTTACAATGTGAGAATTTTGGTACTTCCGAGCTGCAAAATTCATTGTTATGTCCGAGAAGTCGTGCGTTATATGGAGAATTGAGTTATATGGAGAATTGAGTTATAAATATCTTCAACTGTATATATATACAGGGTAAGTCATAAATATCGAAACAATAGGCTATCCCCTTAAATATTGCGCCTAAATCCATTTTTCTATTTTTTTTTTTTTTTTTTGGTCAAAAATAGAAAATTTGTCCAAGTTCGGTTTCGCTATTGAATACCTGTTTCGGTCGAATTGCAATATAGTAAATTATGCAATATATTATGCGAAATTAAAATTGAAATGAACATTACAAAATTTAAATTTTTTACAATTCCTAGACTACTTGAGCAAATGACTTTCTGTTCGATATTTGAAGGTAAAGTTCAAACTTTCAAGTTTGGTTCTATTTTTAGAAGTAGATGGCGACCTAAACAAATCTGTATTATCCCTTAGTAGGTATTGTCAGTAGTTGATTGGTATACACTGCATTTTATGAAGGGAGTCCAGTAAACTTAGTGTGGAGTGATTTTTCTGTATATATATGATCATTCTGTATTTTTTATACATTGTGTACCTTGATAAGTCACCACTCTGATACGTGTCTTTTATTCAATCAAACAGCATTAAGTATGTACGTATCTAAAAAAGTATAAGTCGTCTTTCTAGAAAATACTTTGTATTTAATAGATTTACATTCAAGTACATTCATGTAACTTAAATTTTAAAGACAAAATTAAAATTTTCTTAAGTAACCTCTCTTTAAAATTTCTTTTAAATTAATTGAATAACTTAATTTAATTTGAAAAAGCACGAAAACCACCAAAAGTCGTCCCGATTTTAAAAAAAAGGCCTTTCAATTATTTTCTCCTCAAATGGATATAATAAATACGCATTAAAACCTTCATAAGTCATCATCCATACGTATTTTATTTTAACAACTTAAGTGCCATGTTTGTCACTGGTGACTGACAATATAAAATACTATATAATGTTTTAAAAGTTACGTTCTGAATAAATTTTAAATAATTTCAGGATCGTATGGTGAATGTACAAAATTTTTCTTACCAAAAGATGTCAATGGGTTTTGTTAAAATATAGTAAACATAAAAACGATTGTCTTTCACAGGTATCACAAAATGCAGCAACTTGCTTACAAGGAAGGTCTTCATACTGGGCTTATTCAGAATATATTGGAAAAAATGCTACTTGTACTACTTACTTATGTAATAAAGGATCAATTAAATTTACCGGCGGAATTTCAGTTTGAAGTCTGTAAAACAAGTTGGAAATTGCGCGTGAAGCGTAGCAATTGAGATGCGTTCGTACGATAACGAAGTTTCAAAAATATCCCTCTCATAAAATTTTAAATAGTTAATTACAATTAAAATGCGCACCAAACAATATTCTCCTTATACCATTATGTAATGAAATACTTTTGTGTAGCCTTGTAGGTCATTAACAAATGTTCTTTGCACAACAGGTTATGCAAAATGTATATTATAATATGTACTTTATAGATGCATATCAATTTTAATATGTACGAATGAGCGTAACACCATTGAAATGCATTTGAGACATTTTTTCCCATTGACCGTAATGTAACGGAATACTTTTGATTGTCCCTGTAATTCAATAACAAATGTTCTTTGTACCACAGGTTATGCAAAATGTATATTATAATATGTACTTTATAGATGCATATCAATTTTAATATGTACGAATGAGTAACACCATTGAAATGCATTTGCGACATTTTTTTTTCCATTGACCGTAATGTAACGGAATACTTTTGATTGTCCCTGTAATTGAACTATGCATCTGATTTTGATAAAATTTTAAATAACTCGACAGAATTATGTAATAATTATGTGATCTAAATTTCAAACGATTAAAATGCATTTGAAACTTTTCCTCTATTGACCATAATACAATGGAATAATTTTGATTGTCCCTGTAATTGATCTATGCATTCGACTTTCATAAAATTTTAAATGACGCGACAAAATTATGTAATAATTATATATTTTAAATTTCAAACGATTCGGTTGGTTAGTTTTTGCGTTGTTATATGTTGACGGACTGAACGACAACTATAGATGCTACGTATTTACATAATTACGAACGTACCCAAAAATGAAATTTTTTCGAATATTTGGCGCGAAAATATGAAAGCGACATGAGATTTGGCTAGCAGGAGTTTTCCTCGCCAAAAGCACAACCTTCTAATGCATCTGAAAGTTGCTTGTTAACTGTCGCTTAGAATCTTTCATTATTCCCACCAGTTATTTTTTATTCTAAAGTTTACCTTACTTTAACAGAGCATCTTCGTTATTCGTGATGAAAATTTTTTCTGTTTACAAAAACTGGTGATAAAAGATTAAAAATTACGCAAATAGCTCTCGTCGTGAAGAGGTTAAAGAGTATTCGACATAAAAGCATATTTTTTTTAAATTATGTTTCATCGCCAATCGGTGATAAATCGCTGAATAAACAAAATTTCTTTATTTTTTTAAGGAAGCTCTATCGACGCTCCGCCAAAATCTCTTTTATAAACCAATATATCCATATGAGAAGAACATTCTGTTTTTTTTTTTTCGGATTTTTCTGAGTATGCCCATATGGAAACTTTCCTTGTTAGCTAATTTTCTGGCCAGTTCTCTACGAAATTTGTGCCGAATTTTGTTCGTAGAATATCTTACAATACCGTCGCACACTAAAGACTTTTACTTTTTTTTAAGATTATGTCACGGTTATCGTATTTCACAGCCCAAACAGACGAACCAGACTTGGCACTCAATTTGCTAAACAATAAAAATAAAATGTTGATAGATATGCAATCGAATCTCGATAAAACGTTACATTCATAAATATGTGTTTTAATTCATTTAACACTCTTAATTTTTTTATGAATATCCATTAATCTTCCATATATCGTTACCTCATAAATAAACATTATTGAGATAAATATTAATAATTTAAAAATATACTATAAAAGTATCCCCAAATGAATAAATAATGTTGACCTTCTTATTTGGACAAATAATTACAAAAATTATAGAAAATTCAGAAATTATTAATTGGACATTTTTTTAAATTAATTAATTAATAACACATTTATAGCATAAAAAAACAATTTTATTCACAAATCAATATTAATGAATACATGCTTGAAACGTGTTATATTAAGTAAATATAATAAGGCATATAGGGAAGGAGAAATTTATATAAACTGAGTCGCACTTCATTTATTAAAATAAATAAATAAAATCACAAATCAATGTACATCAAATACATATTTTAAATATGTCATGTAAACAATTTAAGGTACATATGGTAGGTGGATATATGCATGCCGATGTATACATATTTATCCCCATCCATTAAGATAAATAAATAAAATCAAAATCCAATTTTCACCAATATTTTAAATGGGTTATATTATGTTAATACCTTAAAATATTTTCTCGAAAATAACCTGTCAAAAAACAGTTACCATGTACCTGTCGTATTCAGAAATATACTTGCTTCCTTTTCGATCAAAAACCAATATTAAACATTTATTACAATTTTGACTAACAATTCATCATCATGTTTAGAATGTTCATCTAAAAATAACTGACACTTGATAAAGAAATAAACAGTCACTTGACTAGTCCATGAGTGCAAAATGCCCATCAATCCTGGACTTGAAATGTTTCCCAGTGTTAAATTTATCTAAAACGTAAGCCTTCAATTTGTTTTGCATTCCAGGACAAAACTCGATCTTTGCAGTTAAATGTTTCCTATTGTAAAATTTCTATTGTTTCACTACATAGTTCACTATCTGTTAAAAGTTCCTGCAAAACTGGAGATCTTCCACCCACAGCTCACTCCAGTTGAGAATATTATAACCGAAGAGCCGACAGCACAAAACACGTTATCGAACACAAAAAGAAAAAAAACCCTTTATGTTATGGAAGAGTAGTAATAGTGGAATCTCATGATGCTTGTCTGCCGGAAGTGAAGTGGTGCATAAGTCAAAAATTAATACCACTAGTGGCTCACTCGTAGGCTTATTATTGTGTTTTCCTCTACTCAGTTTTTCATGTTTTCTTACTTTTGATTGTAGGACAAACGCAATGCTAAACGTACGAGTCAACCACTAGTGGTATTAATTTTTGACTTATGCACCACTTCACTTCCGGCAGACAAGCATCATCAGATTCCCCTATTACTACTCTTCCGTAACATAAAGGGTTTTTTCTTGTGCTAAATAACAATAGGATTTTGTGCAGTCGGCTTTTGAAAGATTACAAATGCATTGAGAAACGGGAGACAAAATGAAAAATTACCTTAAAAGCGCACACTTCTGATTGAAAAAGACCCGGATGATAATGTTAAGTCTATGGGGGCGTTTTTTTTCAAATATCACGTTCAAATTTTAATAATTTTACATGATTTTTTTGCATAGGATAACTGAGGATGGTATATAAGCGGTGCAGTTTTTACTTTTTCGATATTGGTTATATATATATTTTTTATATTATGATAGTTTCAATTTTAAAGCCAGTTTCGAAAATTAAAGTAATTTAAAAAAAAAACTGAAACCAAAATTGAAAAAGTAAAAACTAGCTCGATTGTCGATTGTCCTCAGCTATCCGATGCACAAAAGAAAAAAAATGTAAAAACATTAAAATTTGTGCGAGATATTTGAAAACACCCCTCATTGGCTTAACATTATCATCCAGGTCTTTTCAATCAGTAGTGTGGGCTCTTAATAAAAACATAGGAAAAAATGTGCACAATTTTTTTTTTCCTTGAAACAAAATGGAAGACTCACATGCTTGAACTCGTTAGCAAAAGTCTGTAACACATTGTCGATAAGATTTTCAGTTAACAAAAATTGCTACTTGAAATTACAATAATGGTGCATTCTTAGGAAAGGCAACTTGATCATTAAAATTTCAGAATGTTACAAATACTAATAAAAATCAACTTTACTCCTTCATCGGTTGCATTGCAATAGTCCTAATAGGCATAGCACAACTACTTCCAGTCTTTTAATATAAATGCAGTAAATGAGTTTTTTTTCCTTCAACTTTGAAATATTCCCCTTTTGTAAATCCTAATGAAGGTCGCTCTTCACTTTAAGAATATTAGAATTTTGTCGATTAATTGGTAACGATGATTTTCTGACGGATGCTTGACAGGCGGATTTTGTTTGAACTTGAAAGTACCACGATTGTGACAAAGGAAGGATTAAACACATTTACAAATGACAAGTGTGCAGATGAATATTATACTTACCGCTCCCTGAATACTTGACTTCAGACAGTGTCTTCCGAAGGCTAATTTCTTTTAATGTACGTATGGTCCCTTAAATTTAGCCACCAGTACTTTATAAAAGATTTATTTAATTCGTTTAATCTCAGAAAAACAAAGTGGTAATAGCTTTTAAAAGTTATTGGTACCAAACTTCAAGGCAGGCACTGTATGTAAATGAAAAAAAAAAAAAAACAACTTTCAACAGCTGCCATTTTTGTGTCAGGATTCAGACCTCATATTCATGGGGCGATAATTTATCATTCTCTCAAAACATAAATTGCTGGAATTGTTTTTAGGCACCAAGAATTCTTTACTCTCCATCAGGTAAAAACAATTGATATCCATCTATCGGAATAGTTTTAGATAAAGTTAAAAAATAGATCATTACTTTGATTACTCAGTTTCAAACAGTTACAAATGAGTTCAGAATGACAGCCAGGAGCTATTTAGTTATCCCGTCAACCAAAAAGCTATCGCCAATCTATAAGATTAAATGCCAATAATGGATGATCGTGAATGTCACATTCAACGGCATTAAATAAGATACACGTATTTAAAACGTCATTAAGAAATCTTTATTTCGACATTTTATTTGTATTTTTATTAATTATTCTACTAATTATTTGTTTTTTCGTTATTTAAAATAAAAATTATGTCAATATGTATAATTTGGCTATTAGTTTTGAGATTTGTATAATTTGGCGAAATTGGTCGGCGGGATAACCAAGTAGTACCAATAGCCACTATTTATACATACAAAAAACACACAAATATTGCGGCAACTTCCTTTATCTTGATTGAAAACCAAGAATCGATAGTCTGAGTTGCTAGCAAGTAATAAGTTTAAGTCTTATTACAGTTTATTGAATTGTAAAACGAGTGTCACTTGAAAATTACAATAATATTTTATACATTATTATTAAAAATAGTTGGTAGTTAGCATGATTAGCTGTGTTTCATAGAATATTACTAATATGAGCAAAAAAATTTTTAACACACCTGAGGAAAAAAATACATTAATTTTATAGTATTTGCATTTTTTTCTGTATAAAATAAAGCATGGTTTTTTGGAACTGCTGTGAGGTACCAAGAGTTTGACTAACACTCATTACTTTGTGTTGGAGTTTCAGTAGGAAATGTTTTACACTCGACTGTCACTAAAAATTCTGGTGCACTGTTAGTGCAACAGTGCACCAGAATTGTATTTTAATTTTAACCGATTTTTATTCTATGTTTTTTTAATATTAGGATAGTTTCAGTTCTACAACCGGTTCAAACCGCTTCTGAAAGTTAACGTATTTCAAAAATCTAAATTCCATATCGAAAAAGTAAAAACTAGCCCCGGTTGTGGATCGTCTTCAGCTATCCCATGGAAAAAAAAATCATGTGAAAATATTAAAATTGCAGCGAGATATTTGGGAATAACGCCCTCATAAACTTAACATTATCATCCGGGTCTTTTTTGAGTGACTAATGAGGCGCCGATTAAATAATAGTAGAGCTTTAGAAGTCAGAAAGATTCTCATTGTTGAGCAAGGAATAAATTTTAAACAATTTAACACTTATTATTTAACACTTATATAGTGTATATATTTAATTTTTTAATGATCGTTTAGAAATTTCCCTCGTTCAGGGGGGGGGGTGACTCCCGTGAACTCCCCCTTGGATCCACCATCGTGTTCTCATGATAAAAAATAAGGAAGTTCGTTAAACTGCCTTTAAATAAATCATGAGATTAGTCAAACGGGGGTCTCGGGGAGGGGGGGGGATTGCAAAATTAGAAAAGCGATCGTGCAAAAATTGCAATTTTTTTCTGAGGATTGCAGAAATAAATAGAATTTCTTCTACTATCATCATAACATGTCGAAAGCTTTGCCAAAAAATTTCATAAAAAAGGAATTTAACAAAACTAATGCCGCAAAAAAATCGAGAATTTTGTCAATGGTTTGAATTTAAATGTCGCGAATTTCGACGAACGGCTGAAGGAAAGAATAATGAATGTCAACAAAATATCTCAAGATAAAAATCGACAAATTCATCAAATTTTCTCGAGAAAAATCAGGGGTAGTGATTGTCATTGGCGATATTTCAGGACACTTTCAGAACTTATTTACTTGAAAACGATCGCTTAACTATATTATGGAGCATTCTCATTGGTCAGAATTAGAATATTCTGTAAAAACGGTACTGTAATTATGCAGCAAAAGTTGCAGATTTCTAACAGTGCGGAAAATTAAAAAAAAATTCTCACTAAAAATGATAACGAATTTTACAACAAATCTTTGGAAATGATTATGCATTTAGAGAAAGATAGGTTTTAAAATACAAAACAATTGCAAATAAGTGATTTTTTTAGTGTAAAATAATAGTAGATATTCTTTAACTGTAAAAATAAAATCAATTTGGTAAGTTATTTTGATTATAATGCAATGTAATTTTGAGATTTCAAAATGTGGAACCTCTGAATAGCGGCAATCTCCGAGGTACGGTTACTTTATCGTGCTCCCAGTGGTGTCCGCGATTTAGAAGTTTTAATATATGAAGAAACTATTTCTTAACATAGCAGAAGGTGCTTTAAATATTTAGGACCTAAAAACTTGATTCAAATCTTAAGTACACCATTCCACCCTAGAATTTTGATATTATATAAAATAAAATCACAATTCAGATATTTAAAAAGATAAATTACATATTTTCAATTTTAGAGGAAAAAAACTTATTTTAAATGATTGATTAAAATTAAATAATCGATTTACAGTTTTAATAAAATTTTAATGTCTTTTAGAGTATAAAACAAATTAGAAGTTTTTTATACAATTATAAGTGGTAAATTTTAAATTGTGAAGTGTGACACTATAGATATATTTTAAACATTGTTTTAAGTGCAATGTTTTAACAGCAGTTTTAAACAAGTTATCTAACATATAACAACCCTGACTTTGCTGGGAAAATATTTTGAACAAATTTATTTATACTCTGCTTTTAAAGTAGTATTTTGTGATATTTTCACACGACTGATTGAATTTTGCATTTCTTCTCCATTCGATAATCGATGAATTCAATTTTTCTTTTTTGCAACCACTTGAAGATTTTTTTTTTTTTTTTTTTTGATTGACTGATGAATTTTATAATCTTTTCCCATTTATGAATTTTGTAATATTTTAAAGGGGTCGGCTGAAGAATTTCTAGATTTTTCTTCCGATGACTAAATGACGTCTGAAGTATTTCTAGATTTTTCCCGATGATTAAATGACGTCTGAAGAATTTTTTAGATTTTCCGTTGATTAAATGGCGTCTGAAGAATTTCTAGATTTTTCTTCCAATGACTGAATGACGTCTGAAAAATTTCTAGATTTTTTCTTCCGATGATTAAATGACGTGTGAAGAATTTTCTAGATTTTCCTTTGATTAAATGGTGTCTGAAGAATTTCTAGACTTTTCTTCCGATGACCAAATGACGTCTGCAGAGTTTCTAGATTTTTTTTTCGATGACTAAATGATGTCTCAAGAATTTCTAGATCTTTTCTTCCGATGACTAAATGATGTCTGAAGAATTTCTAGATCTTTTCTTCCAATGACTAAATGACGTCTGAAGAATTTCACGATTTTTTCCCGATGACCAAATGATTTTTTTCCTCAAACTAACCAACGTATTTTGTGATAGTTTATGGAAAACTCTGCAAAGTTTTAACGTGATCAATCGAGGGATTTCATGAATTTTCCAATCAACAGTTGGTACAGTTCGAAATTTTTTAGCTTAACTTATGGCGAAAATCGCGGGAATTTCACTTATATTATCAGTGGCTGAATTTAATGATTTTCCCGCGACAAACTGAGTTATATTCTGTAACCGACTGGCAAATTTCTATATTGTTTTTCAAAGAAAGAAACAATAAATTTTGCAATGCTTTCTTTTGACTAAACGGCAAAATTAACAAACATTATTGCAATAAATGGACATATACCATAAGTTTATTTCCGCCTCCAGAGAAGAATTAAATCAAAAGAGTGCATAAAAAACAGTAAAACGGCTACTATCCCCATAAAATATTTTTAAAAGGCAACTAAACACAAAGTAATTAAAAAGGTGCTCTGCATGCATAAAGCAGTGAAAGAGAGCTATCAGGTACTGTGCATGCAGAACGGGTCAAGAGTCAGCAGTATATAGCAAACGAAAGGTTTTGCTTTAGTATGTGATAAATAATGTGTTTTAAAATAACCTTTATACTGAAAAATCCTTTTGAACATATTTCACAAAAAAAGGTTTTACTTTTGTATGAGTCGAAAGATGTCTCATTACATCATAACTCAAGAAAAATCTCTTTTAACATATTTTACACATAAAAGGTTTTTCGATTGCATGATTCAATATGCGACTTAGATTACTATTCAAAGTAAATACTTTTGAACATATTTCACAAACTTTTTTCCTCATTATGAGAGATCTAATGCTGTTTTTAGGTACTCTTCATGAGAAAGTTCATTAGAACATATTTCAGAAAATGTTTTTCACTTGTATGAGTCAAGAAGTGACTTCTTAGATGACCACTTTGAGAAAACCCTTTTCAACATGTTTAACAATTAAAAGGTTTTTCATTTGAGTGAATTAATAAGTGACGTCTTAGATTATCACTTTGAGAAAACACTTTTGAACATGTTTAACAATTAATAGGTATTTCATTGGTATGAATTAATAAGTGACGTCTTAGATTACATTTCTCGGAAAATCCTTTTGAACATATTTCACAAATGAATGGTTTTTGCTCGCTATGAGAGAAATAATGATTTCTTAGACCCACTTTACGGGAAAATCCTTTAGAACATACTTCACAAACGAATGGTTTTTCTTTGCTATGAGAGAAATGATGTTGTCTTAGATAATCTTTACGGGAAAATCCTTTAGAACATATTTCACAAACAAAAGGTTTTTCTTTTGTATGAATTAATAAATGTTTTCTTAGAATATCGTTGTGGGAAAATCCTTTCGAACATATTTCACAAATAAAAGGTTTTTCATTTGAATGAATTAATAAGTGTTTTCTTAGATTACTTTTCTGAGAAAATCCTTTTGAACATATTTCACATATGAAAGGTTTTTCTTTGGTGTGAGAGAGATGATGTTTTCTTAGAGAATCCGCACGGGAAAATCCTTTAGAACAAATTTCACAAACAAAAGGTTTTTCGTTTGTATGAATCAAGAGGTGACTTCTTAAATTAACGCGCTGAGAAAATCTTTTCAAACATATTTCACATGTAAAAGGTTTTTCATTTTTATGAATTAATAAGTGTTTTCTTAGATAACTTTCCTGGGAAAATCCTTTACAGCATATTTTACAAATGAATGTTTTTTCTTTGGTATGAGAGAAAATATGTTTTCTTAGACTACCTTTCGTAGAAAATCCTTTTAAACATAATTCACAAATGAATGGTTTTTCTTTGGTATGAGAGAAATTATGTTTTCTTAGACTATCTTTCGTAGAAAATCCTTTTAAACATGTTTCACAAACAAAAGGTTTTTCTTTGGTATGAGTCAAGAGATGACGTCTTAATTGACCACTGACGGAAAATCCCTTCAAACATATTTCACAAATAAAAGGTTTTTCCCTTGTATGAGTTAATATATGATTTCTTAAAGTATATTTCTGGGTAAATCCTTTCGAACATATTTCACAAATAAATGTTTTTTCTTTATGATTATGTGAAAGAAGGTGCTTTTTTAGATATTCTTTACTGGAAAATCCTTTTAAACATACTTCACACACAAAGGGTTTTTCTTTTGTATGAGATAAATAATGATCCTTTAGCTGATCTTTACGCGAGAATCCTTTTGAACATATTTCACAAAGAAAACGTTTGACATTTGTATGAGTCCAAAGATGTCTACTTAGAGTACTACGAGTGGAAAATCCTTTTGAGCAAATCTCACAAACAAGTAATTTTTCTTTTGTATATGTCGGAAGATGTTTCTTTATATGATTATTTTGAGGAATGGCAAATTCTTCCAGCAAAAATTCTTTTTCGGATGTATCCATCGACATTTTTTTAAGTGAAAAAGTTTTGTTTCTTACATAAAGAAAACTTTCAAGTACCAGTATAAAGACATAATAGCGCCCTCATCATGAAACAGAATAACTTATTGCTCTTCAATAAACACAGATGCACATTTAATCAGCTTTGAAATCTATAAAAAGTAATAAATAATACACTTTCAGTAAATGGCAATACATTTTTACTTTATGTTAAAATTCATAGTTAACGAATTTCTATTCTTTAACTCTTTGAGGGACGGTGGCATGGTTATGAAAGCACTTAATTTTAATTACTAAAAGCCACATTGGCACAAGAATTTTAATAAATCTAATTCGGTTTATTATATGTGTGAAATATATCTTTTTCGTATTTATAAAAAAAATTGTTTTGAAATTCCAGTGTCATTCATTTATTTCAACATTTTTGCCAAGGAAGTGCTCTGCGATGCAAAGGGGTTAATACAAATGTCATGCAATAAATTTCATTATTATGCACAAATATTTAAATTGATATTGAAAGATTATTTACATAAAATGAACTTATTTCATTATTTTCTTTCAAAATATTATCTTATTGACACTTTTTAATCATCAATTCCAAAACTAGCCTTTGCGGGGCATCATAATACTTACCCATCATGGATGTGCATAATATATTAAATGAAAATAAAACGTGTTAACTATTTATAAAAAGGATTGCAATGCCAAAACAAATTTTAAACATATATTTAAATACTTTTAATATACATAGTAATGCTCTATTAATGAAATTCTGATGAACCGATTTCGACACATTATATAAAAGTAGTACCAAATTAAGCAAAAGAAACATCCTTATAACTCAAAAAATAATAATCCGAGTAACTAACAGTTTACTGCGTCGGATTAAGCGTCTCATCTATGCTATAACCTTTGACAATAAAGTTCGGTTAATAGTCTTGTAACATTAATGGAGATGAAATATTAAAGAAAGTTACCATATTATCCTTCGAAATAGTCACCTCCCATAACTATGCACCGCTGGGATCTGCTATACATGTCCTGGAAAATTCGCAAGAAGTGTTCTTTGGGGATGGAGTTCAAAAGCTTTACCACGTTTCATTGGATGTCAGCAATAAGATCAATTCTCTTTCAAAGAGAATTTGAGTCGTGGACATAGAAAGAAGTCTGGAGGATTGAATTAAGACGAGTACGAAGGATGTTCAATTTGCACCATTCCTGTAAATTTCTTCCGTTGTCTGGCAAATCTTAAAACCAAACTTTAAAGTGATCTTTTGTTCTTTTATTTTCCTGTTCTCAGTTAAGAACCAACTCACTGAACAAGCACTTTGTAAAGCACGTCTTACACAGAACATAAACGACCAACGGGGGGAGGGGGGATGGTCAACACTTGCCTCTATGCAAATGTAGCGATTAGTTTCCCCGGTATAACTAGATCGGCCGTTCTGAATTCATTCATCGAACTTTTTTGCCTTAGGTAGTATTAAAATCTGCGCGTTAAACTATGTAATCTCAAAAACTCAGAAATCACAGGGCGCAATGCTACGGAATTTTGCACACGGATTGCTGGAGGGGGCCGATGAACGATTGATGTCAAAAATTCAAAAAATTTAAATAGGTATTTTTATATATTTTAACGAATTTTTGCCCTTTTTAATGATTTGAGAAATGGCTGTTGCTCTAATACAAGAATAGATATATCTCAGATTTATCTGACCTACTTCTGTTGCCACAATGACAAAAAGTATTAAAAACCACAAAAATTAACATCTAAAAAACAAATTGAGATACAGCTTTCAAGCAAATTGAATTTAAAAGCATATTTTTTCTTCCTATACGACGATCTAAAATTTGAAAATGTGCGACGTTTAGAAGTTTAAAACTTTTAGTATCCAAAATTGAAAAACTGAAATTTCATTTAAAATTTGTTTATTGATGGTCCAGGAATATTAATGTTTAATCCATGGAGTACGTAATATATGAATCTGTTATTACGTAAGCCACGCTTTGATCATCATAAAAATGATGTTTATTTTATTTTTATTTTTTTTAAATATAGAATTTATTTTTCTTAAATTTTAGTCTTTAAAAAAAACCTTTATGGTTTTTAATCCGTGCGCGTATCTATGTAACCTCAAAAACTTGGAAACCACCGAGTGCAAAGTTACAAAATTTGGAACATGGATTACTGGTAAGGAGCCCATGAATAAATGATTAGAAAAATTTAAAAATTTTAAATAAATTTTATTTAAATGTTTTTGACAATTTTTTGTCCTTTTGTTTATGTTCAACCCGAAATCGCGCATGTTCTAACCAGTTCAAATTATTTACTGCAATGTAAGGTTATACATATTACATACACCACGTAGAAATACTAAGAAGCTCTTACGATAATTCTTCTAACTCGCATGCAGATAATTAGCGATTATTTAATTTAGCTTAATTGTTACCGTTTTTTCATAAAAATAAAGAAAAACATTGTATCACAAACATCAGCAAAACTTTTTATTATATTATTTCAGTTATTCCAAAGATATAGTTTTATCGTCTGCTGCAATAGCAATATGATAAATTAAAATAAGTGCACAGCAGTAGAAAAATATTTTTCTAAATCGAATAGTCGTTGAACAACTCAACATTTTAACAGAGAAATTCTTATTTCTTATTTATATTTTTTAAAGAAGTTTGTTGTCATTGCGTTATTATGGTAATTTGTTGTTTCATTTATCCAGAAATTAAATTCTTGAACTCTAGTGCATATAACGGGTTAAACAACTAGTATAAATATAATTTCATTACAGCACAAAAGAGCTCCCACCAAAATAAAAAGAGAGAGATGAAATTTTATAGCAGAGAGAACAGGAGAAAGCTTGATTACTCAAAATTGAAAGTAATCCTGCAAAACTAACCTGAACAACAAGCAAAAAGACTGAAATATTTGAAAAAAAATAGAAAAAGTATCAAGGATATGACTCCACGTGAGCAAAGAGTTACTCGTAAAAAATAGAAAATACATTCTTCTAAGTATAGGAAAAAAATACATTAACAATTAACAATAACTATACAAAAGAGACAGCAACATTTACCCAAAGTGATAATACAAATATTTCTAATTCCACAAATCACAGTCTTTCAACTACGCCAGTACAGAGTAAAGTTTTGAATAAGAAAAAAGAACCCAAAAAATGAAGCTAAAAACGAAGATTACAGAGTTGTATGGAGAAAAAAAGGAACGATGAAGTTACGGCTCAACTATAGAAGCAAGTAAACCGTTTTAAACAAAGATATAATAGATTAAGACGCAGTATTTATGATAAAAAATATGATCTCACACCCCTAAGAGAAATAGAGCAAATGACAAATGATGCCAGTCAAAAGCGAGAGTTGATTAAAAAAGCTCTCTTTCATGAAGTCCTTCAAACACAAATTTCTCAAAATTATTCGGAAATAAAAACTCAAACATAAATTTAACTTCAAACGTGTTGTTGCTGGATATATTATAAATAAATATAAGCTAAATAAATATAAGTTTTAAAAATAAAGACATAACATTTAAAACAATGGGCCATAATAAGTCAAAACAAGTTGCTAAAAATAAAAAAGGGAAATATACAAACTGTGTCAAAAAGTTCTATGAAGATGATAGTAATAGTCGACAAGCTTCTGGAATAAAAGAGTCTGTTTCTCGTAACAACGTGACAAAACAGAAACGTTACCTTTTAGATTCAATGTATAATTTACATCACAAGTTTTTGCAATCAGAATTAATTAAAATTGAATACTCATTATTTTGTAGCTTATGTCCATATTGGATTGTCAAACCAAGACTTTCAGATTGGAATATGTGTGCATGTATGATCTATATGATGCAATATGAAAATCTTGATGTCAAACTTATTGCTTTTAAAATTCTCTAATTTGATAATTAACAAATACTACTGCAATTGCTTTGTTGTGATTGTTACAGTGAAAAATGTTTAACAAGATCTTGCAATACATGCTTTACAAGATGTTTGCCTTATGACGAATACAAAAGTGAAGATATTATATTTAACCAATGGATTCATGCTAAAGAATTAATAATAGATCCTAAAACTAGGAAAAAAAGGGCATGTTATGACGTATAAGAAAAAGGTAAAGCATATGGAGCCCAAAGAATTAATAGAGCAGTTAGAAAATTAATTGCCAATTTTTTTCATCCACGAAACAAATATTGTGTATCAATACCATTATCTCAAGTTACTGAAGGAATCTCTTGCTGAAAAACATGCTGCTATACACATGGATTTTTCAGAAAATTACTCTACAAAATGTAATAAAAAAATCCAGGCGTTTCATTTTGGTGGTTCTCCTATTCAATTTTCTATCCATACTGTTGTTGTGTAGACCAAAGATGCTACAGTTCTATTTCTCACTGCATCATTTCTTTATCAAATTTGTCTCACAATGCTGCAGCTATTTGGACTCATCTGAAACCAATAATGGCATCTTTACTTGACACTATTGAAAATATACACTTCTTAAGTGATGGACCAGTGACTTAATACAGAAACAAAACGATACAAAACGAAGGCGAATTAAGAATTTATATCGTTTCCATAAAGATTAACAAATTAGATCTAGAAACAAGATTTTAATTTAATAAGTTGAAGTAAGTACGGAATATTATTATAAGGAAATTAATATAGTATAAAGGATAATTTTGGCGAATTTTTTTTTTTATTTGTAATATACATATGTACATATAATATGCATGTATAACTTTATTTCAGAATAAATAATCTTAGAATGTTGCATCAGCTATGAAGAGGGCATAGATTGATAAAAATAGACATAAATAATGTATATATTCATGTCATTTTTGATGATTTTCTATTTTACGAACCATTTGAGTGTTGCCTACGAGTTCACAAAAACGAGCGTCGACTGTATTAAAATAAGTAATAAAAGATGTATTAGTTAAAGATGATTAATATAAAAAATTAATTTATGTATTAAATATGTTTTTATTACTTCTGTGGATAATTAATAATAATTATTAATAAAAAGTTTAAATTATTCATTAAAAAGTTCATTCTAGAAAAAAATCATCGGTTTCAGTCAGTCCCCTGGAACCTACTTTTTAATAAAGCTCGATTTTTTAAAAATTACTCAGATATTTGAGTGTTGATGTAAAAATATAATAAAATCAACTTATTGTTCTTTGATATTATTAAAAAAATGGAATCTGAGATAAAAATAGTACATTTCAAATTCACCTCTAAAAATTACCAAATTCCTGTGGAATGACCCATTTATAGATAAAAATTTAGATGGTGAATGGGTTGTGTTTCAGGGGGTCATGATTGGCGAAAATATACCAAATTTTTTCGGAAATATTTTCCATTGGACGGCTGCAATAGGCAGCTTTTTATTTTTTGTAATGAAAACTATCTAAAATGTTAAATATCATCTAAATTAAGTTTATTTATCAATGAAATTATACTTTACAAATTAATTTACTCAATTTAGTGTAACCAGCAATAACATCTTAGCACTGATGACATATGTTACTTACCTTTTATTAATAAAACACAACTGTACTACATCTTTACACTTAAAATAAAACATGTGCATGGAATTGAATGACATTACTAAAGATTTAATAAATTTAACAGAACTCGATAAAGTAGTTAATAAAAAATATCGATCTGATGTTTGTTTTTTAATTTTTCAAAAATATATACATTTTCTAATTACTTTCATATCTTCTATTAATACTCAAGTTTTGAAACCTACCTAAATTTTGACGAAAGAAATTTTTTTTAAATAAGGAATTATTATATTAATTTATAAAAACTTTAAAGAATTAATTACAATAAAAAAATTCATGTTATACTGATTAATGTAAGTCTTAAAAGAATAAAACTTTTAGCTAAAGTTACCAAAATACTATTTTCAAAAGCTTCACTGTTTGAATTATTGAAAAATTAAATTTTATTTGTATAAATAATTTAGAAACTAATAATAAAAACATTATTTATGGCTAAGTTGTCAATTAAGTCTCATATGCTTGATATTAGGAAATGAAAAATAAACAAAATATTTTCTTACTTTGATAAAATGGTAATTTTCCCCCATAAAATCTAAATCTATCATCCTTTTCATCATCTCAAAGTTTTCATATGCTATTATTCTCATAACCATATTTACCATTTAAAAACTATTTCAATATGCAATTGTTTATTAATATACTTTCAAATTTGTCAGCTAACACTTGGAATGTAATGTAAACATTCAAACTAATGACACATATAAACGAACATTAATGACACATATTAATAGATATAAATGTTACCATTAAAGCATATAGTTCAGTTATTTCATAAAATAATTAACCAAGTCAGTGAAATTGTGTAAAATTATCTGATTCTATGATTTAACTAGTTATTTTATAGAATAACAATTGTCTAACTGTTAAAGTATAAAATAAACAATTTAACATTAAAAAAAGCTGTTTGGTAAATAACTGATGATAAATAGTTAAAGGAATTTGAAAAATACATCTCAAATTATTAGTAGATCTTTTATTAAATAATATATAAAAACTGAATATATAATGTAATATTACTTTTATGTTACCATATTTACTCGTGTATAACGTGCATTTAAAAAAAAGAGATAATAAGAAAAATTGTAAAAATTTTCCAAAATAAATTTATTCTTTCTTCATGAAAACACATGAACCGAATAATATTAATGCAAGTTACAGATTAAAATATACATGGAATTGATATAAAAATTAAAAAGTCAAGTTTTGTCCCTACATCTGAACTGAATGTTTCATTGTTTACATCTGTAAATCATGTGCAGATTTTACAAAGTTGCGGATTTGAGAGAGCCTACTTTTATCAGTAATCTAAGTAACTATAAGCAAAAATTTCAGAAATTCTTGTCTTCTAAAGACATTTGTGAAGAAAATATTCAGTTTTATGAGAGAAAATTATTCTTTTCTTTTAAAATGACATATTTTTTTTTTTACTCACTGAAGCATTTTGCCTTGTGTCTCAAACTCAGTATTGGCAAAGTGGAAAAGTATTTAATAGTGATGAATCTTCTTCATGAAGGAAAGTGCCTGTTTTTTAAAGCATGTCGTCATGCTCTGTTCAAATTATTTAAAAAAGTTATTTTTAATTAAAATGAGAAAATGACATTATAAAAGATATAATCAATAAATAAAAACGGTACTACTTTGCTATTCTGTCACCCACCAAATTATACAAATTGCCAAACTAATAGCAAAATTATACAAATTGCCAAACTAATAGCCAAATTATACAAATTGCCAAACTAATAGCCAAATCATAGATATTGACATGATTTTTATTTTAAATAATGAAAAGACAAACAATTAGTATAATTTTAATAAAAATACAAAGCCGAAATAAAAATAATTTAATGAAGTTTCAAATAGTATGTACATTATATTTAATATCATCGAATGTAACATTCACCATCATCCATTATTGGCATTTAATCTTATAGTTTGGCGATCGTTTTCTGGTCAATGGGATAACCAAGTGGTACCATAAAAATTATTACTCCTCTGAAACAACGGAATTAACCCAATTGCTATCATTTTGAAGAAATTTCATAACAATTCTTTGCACGATTTTTGTTTGTGGTACAATGATTTCTTTTAACCAGATCGTTTTATTTTATTTTTAGAGATCTAATGTGAAATGGTGCTTTTCTTTTAGTGAACAAACATTAACTTAAAATTTATGATTTCAATTTCATATTCAACTAGAATTTCCCAAGCTCACAAATATTGGAGACACCACCACCAAACCCTACCCCCTCTGGTTACAACTCAGGGGGTGATTTTTTTATACTCATGATGATTTCTATCAACTCTCTTTAATTTGTTGGTTGAATTTCAGAATACTCAGTATAGCATAATTAAAAGTATATGCAAATGAAAACTACATATAAAATTCAGCAAACTAATGCAATTTGTTTTAATTGAAAATCAAACAATTTTCTACTTTCGAGTAAGGAAAATAACAAAAGTATAGAAAATTATAATAATTAAAAAGAGAATAAAAAGAGAAATAGAAAAAATGAGAAAAAGAGAAATTTTAAGTTTAATTAAACTAATAACATCATTTTTGCATGAAAAACTGATATGATAGATTTTTTTTTCTTGGTTTAGTAAGTAAAATTCTAACAAACAATAAATTCTATGCTGCTTTTGGTTTGCAGACTTGAGTAAACCAAATTAAAACTTAGTTTTGTTTGAGTTTAGATTGCAAAACTAAATAATTTTTTTTTTTTTTTTGAGTTGAGATTGGAAAGCTATATCAAAATAAAATATATTTCTTAAAGGAAATGAAAATTATAACTAGAACAAAATGTAATATTGTAAATATATATATATTTTTTTAATGTAATATTTGAATATTGATATTTGTAATAATGACAAAACTGCAACAATTTGTTTCTTAAAACTAGTATAATTTATGTGCTTAAGGGTGTATTTTGATTCAAACTGCTTATTTTCCGATTTATTTTTGAATTCATTATTGCTCTCAAATACACCAAACTTTCAAAATCTCTTATTTGGAAAATACACAAGGTGCCGTGATTATCGATTCTTTGATAAATGCAGAAAATATTGCAAAAAAAAGCAATCAAAAACGGCATTTTGAACCGATTTTTTCCAAGCAGGAGATTTGGGAAAGAAAAAAAGGGTCATACTTGGAAGATAATTGTTCATAACTCAAATTCTAATGAATTGGCATAAAAAGACATCACACGGCACCTCATACATCCCTTCAAGAATCCCCTCAGCCAGTTTCATGTTTCTACTTTTAAAAATGTGTCTGAAATTGTATCTGAAAATTTCAAGCTGTTGAAAATGGAAAAGGATTTTTTTGAATATACCCTTAAAAACAATACTATGTAAATGGGATGTATAATACATTTGATTCCAAACTGCAGAGATATTGTCTAAGGTTTTTGCATTAGATCAATTGGTAATTGAACATGTAACTGAAAAATCATTTTAACAGAGATGTGATATAATAAACAGTAGCGTTAAATGAATCATGAATGTTACCATGAAAATGCTGAGACTGAAAAAAAGACTTTTAAAAACAATCTGTGCTTCTTTTTTTCCTTATGTAAGTCATATAAAGAAAAATAATTTTCTTTTAGTACAGATAAATGAAAAAAAATATTAACATTCTGTAAGAAAATATAATTTATTTTGAAGAAAAATAATTTTTTCCATTTTTTTTTTTTTTTTCGAAAAAATTCAGAAAGTGTTTTTTTTTTTTTTTTTTTTTTTTCCTTGCTACTTCAACTTTTCCAAAAAATTTACATCTCGATATATGATAATTAAATATTACTATTTATAATATTAAATGTTATGATTTATTTACAATTATAAAACTGAAGTAATTTAAAAAAAAATACTTTCCTTTCTACAGTATTATTATTAATAACAATTGCCTTTTGAAAATGACAATTATTTGTATCCAATTCTATAATATATTTTTATTCTTTTATATATATGTAACAAATTATTAAACAGATATCACATCTCATCATTGGTTAAAATTAAGTGAATTATTTATTTCAATGATTTATTTGAAATCAATATTAAATACCATTCATTTATAAACTATACAAATTGATATATGTAAATATTTCCCTGTCTGTCTGTTTCTAGTTTAATTAACAAACTTTCTTAGTTAAATAAAAAACACAAATTGTTAAATTTTATTTAAATTTACATATGGAAAAATATAACAAAATGTGCTTCAAAGTTAAAAAAAAAAAAAAATCTGTTTTACATTATTTTAGGTTAATTTTTACGAAATAAAACCGATCCAATTTTAGAAAACTTCAAAAATAAACAAATAAATAAAAGTTGTTGCTGTTTAAATATAATTATTTTTTCAACATTTGTTGATATTTCATCAAAAATCACCGCACTACGTAAAATGTTGACATGTTATGTTTACGTTTTCCGGAGTTGTAACCGGCTTGAGACTGCTTGCGACGGCTGTTAGGCCGTCGCAGGTTTTTATGACAACAGTTACAATTTTGTAACGCCTTCGGCCGAAAAGCATCAATCTTTATATAATCTTTATATCCGTATATCAATCTTTTGTATCGCATTCGGCAGGATTTGTAACTGCGATCTAAGTTGTAACGGGAAGCGTTTCAGCTGTATCCTCTCCTTAGTTATAAAGTATGCTAGTTACTTATAAGGTATTTTACTCTATGGGAAAAAAACTTATTCCTCTAAATGAAAGTATCCATTTTAAATATTAAGTAGTAAATTTTAATTGTTTAATGCCTTTAAAATCTAAGATAATAAAATATTCGACCTGATTATTACTATTCGGCTAGCAAAATATTCGGTTAAAAGTGTGCGGAATATTTAAAATGACTAAATATGATAGCAAATAATGAAAGTTATGGCACATAAAATTTTGTGTTATCATTCCATCACATCACGAGTTCTAGAATTTTCAGTAGAAGAATAACGAAAGAAACATATCTTACCAATAACTTATTTTAGTAAAGAAGTAGGATCAGTAAATTGATTAAAAACATATCCACTGTTACAAATTGAGTATGACCATTTTACTTATTTTAGTACAGACGCCACACAATGAATGATTTATGAATAAAACAGTCATTCATTTGTAATGATTCAATGACTATTTCAGTTTAAAAGTTGGATGGAATTTGATTTTGGAAACTTTGTATAATCTTGCTTACATTCCTTGATAAAGCTTGTTTAATAGCTGTCTGGGAACTATTATTACTACCCCGGATAAGAAAAGAAATTTTTTTTTAGCCATATTGCAGTCTTGACACAGTTTAATTGATTGAGATGCCAACACCATTAATGAATCACACATCAAATATACAATCGCGTATTAAATTTACGCAACTTAATTTTGAATGACTCACTAAAATCTAAATAGATTCTTTTGTGAAGTTTGTTTCTGTTAATAACTGTCTGATAACTAGTTTTAAATAAGGGGTAAAATAGGATACTAGTATTATTGCTATTTCAGCAGTTTAATTAATCACGGCAATTCACCATTCTGAGGATCAACAAATGATTTATTTTAATTGAATCATAATCAAAAGTCATGAGTCATTCATGTATTGGCGTCTTTTGCTTGCCCTGTCTCTAAATATCGGGTAACTTTTACAATATGAATTTTTTCATCTCATCCCTTTTGCTAAAATAAATTAATCTCAGCCGCTATAAGTCTCAAAAATCCCCCCTCCAAACAAACAAACAAAATAAATCAATGGTAAAGTGGTTCTTTTTTCTTCTTCAACTATAATTCTCAACTTGCAGTTTGATAATTATGACTTCTCGAAATTTCATGTGTTACAATATTTATTCTGTTAATAGTCATTTAAAGCATTCATAATAAAATGTTTTATTTGTAACAGATAATTTTATTTATTTATTTGTAATTAGTTGAAAAACATTCAACTTTAAATTTAAAAACAGTAAACTCGTTTGAATTTTTATTAATGGTTAAACTTAAAACATTTAGTTGCTCCTAGACTGAATTTGGTCGTATTCTGTCCCATTGAAAGTAAATATTTTTAAAATCATTAATCACACACTGAAGTTCTTATATAAATTTTATCAAAAATTACATAAAATGTCAAACAATTTACGAAACCAAGGATCTGAAATTCCATTGCCTTAATTATATTAGATCTGTAGTTAATAATTGCTGTTATTGCACAAATTTAAAAAAGAAAAACTAGTCTTTTATTGTGTCCTTGCATTTAGAAAAATGGAAATTTTCTATTCTCATGCTAGGAAGCCACAACAACAATGTTACTATTTACAGCATTTTATTTTCTTCGTAATGTCATATTTAATCTTATATAGTTCATATATTTAAGAATGTCATCTTTAATCTAGTAAGTTCATATATATAGTTCTTATATAGTTCCCTCATTAAATACAGTAGAGCAAGTATTTGGTTTATAATACCACTTATTTTATATTATGTAAGCTTCTGTTTTGTTTTTTCTATTTGTAGGACCATTACAGAAAATTTATCAGGGCCGTAACTATAAACTTGGAGGCCCCAGAGCAAAACCTCCAGCAAATTGAAACTTTGTCCCGGGCACAGTTTCTTTTTTCGCACACTGCTGTTTAAATGTACATAGTATGATAAGCCCAAAAATGACTAAAGAACATAGAATTGGGCAACTCTACTCGGCAGGCACTTGGCGGCGATGCCATTTTTGCCAATCCCACCCAGAAGCTAGCATAGAGAAGAAAATACGGACTTCTGACAGGTTGAATACTTTAAAGAGCGTTTTATTTAGGTTCATTTTTAAGTACAAGTAACTTAATCATGCGTTTCTGTTTAAAAAACCTTTAAAAGATGGATTGTGATATTTTTTTTTTCAATTTCATGTATTTATCAATAGACTAGTTGACCCATCCGGCGTTGCCAGGGACCCATTATGATAACCTTAAACAAACAATTAACACTTTAGATCTACAATTAGTCAAAATTGAGCATAGGATATGAATTATTTGTTAGAATAATATTTTAAAGAAATGCATAAAAAATGATTAAATGCTTTAAATAAAAATCCTTGGACCTCAATAAAAATATCAGGTTGAATATTTAACACTAATAAAATATTAAAATAAGTAATAAACTAAAACAATAAAAATTTAGATATTTTTTAAAATGATTAACATACTAAAAGCAAAGGTCAAGTTGAAAATGAATAATGCATGTTTAATATTCATTATAAAGATTAAATGTATTTTTCCTAACTTATTCAATAAACCTTGCCTCATAAAAGTACATTACTAATTCACATCAAAATCATAAAATAAGGATTTTTTTTTTTCCAAGTTTAGCCAGGTTTAATAACCAAAAAATCTTGATTAAAGAATAAATATATTTGGTAAGAAGATTGTGATTACCAGTGATATCAACAATACCTTAAATCCCCCCCCCCCCCAAAAAAAAAAAAAAATCTTAATTCATGAAAAAGTTATGAATGGAGTATTATTAAGAAAATTACAAATTAAAAAATATATGGAATTGACACAAAACTAAAAACATCAAATTTTGTAGCAATATGCAAACTGAAAGTTTCATTGTTACATCCATAAAATATGTGTGGATTTTAGAGAGTTGCGGATTTGAGGGAGGCTACTGTATTTAATTCATATTTTGAAGCAGATGAATATATTTTTAATGTTATAATTAATATATAATTATAACATTAAAATAAAAAAATGTTCTAATTAAAGCTGTCCTCTAAAGATAATTGCATATTAGCACTTAACATTCATTTTATGAAAAAGAAGGAATTAGACTTGTCTCATTCCTTCCCACTACCATCTTTTATGTTAAACTTTCTGAGTAAATAAAAATGCTGCTTTGATGCTTAATTTGAATTTTGGATAATAAACAGCATAATGTTCCATAAGTAGAGAAACTGTTACATCCATGCATAAATAAGTCAATAATATGCAGAAAGTATAAGAAGCAAATTTACTTTTGAATCTTGAAAACAAGTTTATATATATACAGACAAAATCCATAATCTGCCCATCTATAATCTGAAATTTTCTATAATTCACATTATTTAACGAATGTAAACAGAGACATAAACAGTTAAGAAAATTTGAAAATTCATGATCAAAAATGATTTTTTAAAACTAGTAATAAAAAAATCGAAAAAAAAAAATCATAATAAAACATCTACTTTTTTAAAAAATGTAATTTAATGAACAGTAAAAAACAAACTGCATTACTGAACATATGTAATTATCTTTAATTGAATTCTTATCTATATATATATATCATTTTTTTATAATAAAATAACTTTAAAAATGCTTTTTTTGAGATAGCCTAATAAATTAATTATTAGATTTCATATTTATCTTTACATATTATATTGATTATAGAAAATAAAACGCTGTCTAGGAATAATAAAATGATATATAATCCATTATATTCTATAATCTGTAATATTCCATAATCCACATAACCTTTGGCCCCAACTTGTGCGGATTATAGAACTTTAACTGTGTACAATTGCAAGCTTATGCAGGATCAGCATATTTTTTTCAATTAAAGACTGGTAACCATCGCTTTATGTAGTGTGTGACCCGACACAACTCTGTGACGCACATCATAGACTCTTGAGAAAGCCTTGCAGACTGTTTTTCAGCTGCTAAAAAAATTAGAAAAAAAGAATCGCTAGAAATTGTATGCCATCTGTTTATGATCTGTGCCATATGCAATTGATAAAGCTCCGATTCCTGCATAATTAAACCAGCGACAATTCTGTTGCAAAAATTAAAGCAATTATTGCCAAAATTTTTTTTAAAAATCAGTCAAAAATCTGAAAATTCAGAGATAAAATGTATTGTAAATTTCGACAAATGCTCACTAAAAAAAAATCAATTACGTCAATCGTTGGAATGTAAATCGCAAATTTCATCATCGATCGGCAGCAAAAATATGGAATTTGCCAGGGAATCATGAAAAAATCCTTAATTTTGTCCAAAAAAAACTTTGTCCAAGTATCAAAATTAAAAGTGAATTTTGTCAGAGGACTGCAAGGAAAAGCTAATTTAGGTCTCCTGAAAAAAATGCAAATTTCAGCAAAAAAAAAATTTGACAAAAAAGAACAAATTTTCTTAAAAAATGGCAGAAATAGAAAATTTCTTTAAAAAACCTCAAAATGGCAAATGTCATCAAAATATTGCAAAAAAAAAAGCAAATTTTGTCAAAGGGGGTGAAAAAAAACAATGCCAGGAGCGGATTTTTTCCACCTTTCAGACAATATATGATGGTGTTAAAATTCTAAGGACAAAAGTAACTTATTTTTAAAGTACTTTTTTTATGTTAATCAAATACTTGGAAGGTTTGAGTGTATGTACCGTAATGCGAAGAATTAAAAAGAGGCCATTTTTCTTAAGATCTGCAGACTGTTTTTAAAGTTTCTAGTTGTGTTGCAGAAAATTCTGCTGTGGGTTTTTATATAAATATGGATTTTAAAAGTGAAAATTAATCGTAAACAAATTTTAAAGTGTTATTAATATTATTCTGCTGTGTACTTTTGGTGTATGACTCAGGTACAAAGTGAATTTATTCAAATTTATATATTCAGGCATGAAAGAGTTCCTCCTAAAGGAGGAATTCCGATTTTTTAAAAACAAATTTGGACATTCTCTGGATTGATGCAAAAATACAAAGAAAATTTTGGAAAGATAATAGGAAGAGAGTGCCTGGAAAATTTAGTAATCTGACCATTTTGTCTATTCAAACTGTGGTGTTTGGGGAGAGAACACTTATTTTTTGTTTCATCTCAAATGTAGGCTATGTGATCGTAATAAAGGGTAAATGACATTGCGCTGGATGAAGGCCAGCAAAAGACCCTTAAATAAAAAGTATTATGACAAAAGGCAACCATGATATTTCTTAATAATGAATCCTTAACTATGATAATATCAACTCATAGCAAAGATGTAAAAATATAAAATGATAAGAAGAAAAGTTACCTGGGATTCTTGGCTGATGAAGACAATTTCAGGTAGATAAATGAATAGGCATTGACACAATAAAATGAAGAGAAAATTTTGAAGAAGACAAGCATATTTATTTATAATCACTTGTGAAATTCTTCATGACTTGAATACCTTTTTTTATATATATTTTGTTATCATGCACATTCCTATATAAGTAGAATTATTATCATTTATACCAAAAACATGCTCCACAAAGATGATATACATAAGTTGACATATTTTAACACAACTTCTCTTCATATATATATTTGTATGCATTCTTGATAACATGATAACATTTTCTTGAACGATATGAAGACTCAATTATTTTAGAATATCAATCAAAATATTACTTCAAAAGGAATATGCCTGAAAAAAATCACAAGAAGGTATTCAATATTCTCAATTGGGGATGCCGTTTTATGCCCAGATAATTATATTTATGCTTATGGCCGATTCATCATGAAATGAAGAGGAATTAAATTATGATGTATTTTAAGTATGAATCACTTTCTCTGAATTTTTTCAGAGGAAAAAATGAATTCACTAAAAAATGATGAAATGGAAATCGGTTGAAGACATTTGAAAATAAATTGAAGAGAGTTCTTTGAAGAAAAACTATGACAACTCTTAGAACATATTGAGTAGCCGGAATAAAAATAAACCAAAAGGGATTAGGTCGCAGCGGCAGAGGTGCATCGCTGCTCGCAACATAACGACGATTCGAAGGATTTTATCTTCCATCATGCAGCATCCGCTAACTGCGTCGGGGGGCGCACACTTGCCCCGGCGCCCGCTAAATATCTCGGCATCTACGGAACTTCTCGGCACATCTCAACTGCATCGGTGACACTCAACTGACACCCAACTGCAACCAACTCAACTGCTCGACTGAACTTCAACTGAACTGGTGGCGCAGAGCCAGGAGGGAGCAAAGAACAAGGGTTACTGTAAACCCGGAATACGCCAAGTTGGCAACGTTCGAATGGAGAGAGCGAGGAAAAAGATGCCAAGCTACGTTTTAATGTATAGTGAAATATGAATTTAATGAGGAAAAAAAATGATAAACACTTAAAAAAAGAAGGCCAAAGCAGGTGGCCAGGCACTTAACTGCCTAAACCACGTCACCTGTGGAATTTAATTTGATAGGCCAAGGGGAGTGCCAGAATAACCGGAAATACCACCCATAGAACGAACGAGATTATTCTAGAAGTTTTCTAAACCGGAAGGAATGAATTCAAACAAGATTTTACCGGTTTAGAACATTCGATAGCTAGGTAAGGAAGAAAAATTTACAGGCGACGATATCAAAAGAAACGAAATCGAAATAATATTTAAATTGAGAACATTAATAAAAAGGAGATGATAGGAAATAAAATAGTTAATAAAATTGAATTAAAATAAAAATATGGGGGGGGGGGGGTTATCGAGTAACCACCACATATCTACCCGGGCCTCCCCAAAAGAAAATATTGGAGAGATGACAAAAATTCAATAATTTTTTCATCGAAACAATATTTTCTAAAACATGTTCAAAGATATAAAATAATTACACAAAATAAATGCACCAGACATAGTTATATGAATACAAATAATTGTTTTACATGATATTAAATGATAAAAATAATTACTATTATGGTAGTAGTCCTTATGTTACTACACCAAATATAGCAAATATTAAAATGGAAGGTATGCAAAAGGTAAGCTTCTTCCAGAGGTATCTTATCATGTATCAAAAAAAAAATTATTAAAGTCTATATATATTTGCAGAAACAACAGTCTTTAACTATCAACAGTCTCTTGTTAAGCTGTGCAAAATGCAATATGATAATTAAATGCTTTAGCATATGTAAAAATATTTGATTATACAACAACATGGATATGTATATTTTCAGTTGACAACAAAATGAAACATACTATAACTGTATATGAATCATACTATAACTGTATATAAAAATGGATGGTTTCAAATGACACATGATAAATTGAATGAATTTGTAAGTTGAAAATTTGAAAAGAAAAATACATACAAATGGTACAGAGAGAATATTTAGGCTCTCATAAAATGTACATATATCAATATATAATAGCTTTTTAAGCTTTAAACTAATCTTAAATGAAAAACCTTAGCATTATTCAATAACAACATTTTCCAAATAAAGGCATATGTAAATTGGTAGAAAAATACAATGTTATTTTTCAATAAAAACATCTTCAAAATGAATATAACAATTTTCAAATAGCTTTCGTTTATACTCTCATAAAAGAATATTCTTGAACACTTTCAACATAAATTGACAATAATTATATAAATACTTTTAATACTATACTTCATTCAAAATAAACATAAAATATAGGATATTTATATTCTGATAAAAGGAACTTATATGAATATGTCAATCTTGTATATGTCTTCGATAATGTCAACTTACAGAAAAAAACATCAATTATGTCAAAAATTTATATAAGATACTTTGAATGTTTAATTGCAATTTTTCAAACATTTTTTAAATAACAAGTGATCATTTTTTTATTTGTCATATATCAAGTATTTGCTTTATATAAATATATAATGACTCAACCAACATCTTTGGATCCAAAGTATAATTATAGAATAACAAAACCCCCTTTTTTTTGTTTATATCTTTAAGAACTTTCAAATACTCAGAAGTATACAAAAAAAATAATACTTATTGTGAGTCATTCATTTTCTATAGGTCAATAATAAGAGTAGAAGTATTAGTATGCATAAGTTTATCATGCACTTTCATTTTTTTTTTGTTTAAAAGAGGTTAAATGTTAGAGCATGCATGCATTGTAGAGAGAAATTATTATATAAGTCACAATAGGGAAAATGATTTCATGAGTACTCATATTCATGTTTACCTTATATCAATTATAATCCACTTTTCTTAGTAGAATAAACATTTTTCAAAAATAACTTTAAATAATGACATAATATTATAACAAGCAAATAAAAGGATAAATTCTTTCTCAATTTTAGCACCAACTATTGCAATTAAAGACTTTGTAAGGTTAAAAGTAGTAGTGTATGGCATACTTGAGATCATATATACTTATTACAATAATTATGGTTTAGAAATGAATACAGTGAGTAATAAAAATATTAAAACCATACATACATCAGGAGGATGACTGTTGTATTGCTTCAAGGAGAAGAAGACTTAAATAAAGAAGAAAAAAAAATAACAGCTGCCTGCAGCTTGGAGGAAGAAAAAAAAATACCCAGTCATTCTTCTTACTCGAATATCAGTCTAACTAGTATTGACTGAATATGCTACAAATCAAGAGTCATCCTGAAAAAGGAAAAAGAAGATTAGTTCATTTTTTATACATTTTATGAGTGCGAGGGCGAAGATCATAATTTTTATATTGGGTAGACTTGTTTTTAACACCAGTGTGAGTGCTATCAGGAGGAACTTGTGACAGTACCGATTTACTTGAACATGAAGATGTTTGTTGGCACTTAGAAGAAGAAAGAATTTGAGGAGATGTGTTACAAGCAGCATCATGATTTGAAACTTGAGTAGGAGAGTGTTGTCTCACAGGAGTAGAAGATGCATTATCAACAGCTGATTGATCATGTGATGCATTTTTAGAAGAAACTATTGCAATGCTTCATTTCTCTTTTGAAGCGTCAAGATTCGATTAGTGTGGATCAACATTGGTGAAGCGTGACTATTATTGGAATCTTGAATTTGAATGAGTACAGGAGAAATTATTTTCTTCACCAGGTATGGGCCTTGTACTTTTTTGCTAAACACAGTGGGAAATTTTACGTAAACAATGTCATTAACATTGATGTTGGCAAATTTTAATTTTTCTCTCGATTTTTGGTACACTTTTTGTCTAGACGATTTATTATTCTTGTAAGCTTGATAGTATATTTTCTCAATAACATCCATTAATTTATGAATTTCATAGGCAGTATTGAGAATTTTCCAGGAAACCTGAGTTTTGTAATTAGAATAAATGTCATTTATCTCTCTTCCAAAATGAAGAAGATTTGGAGTGAATTTTGTAGCTGGATGAGGTGTAGCATTATATATGGATTGGTGAATTTTTAGAGCAGTTGGTACATCACATCCTTGGGAAGCCATTGTATTCACCGACGATTTTATTTGAGAATTAACTCGTTCACTTAATCCGTTAGCCTGGGGATGGGCTACAGAACTGTGTTCCAATTTAATGCCAAGTTTTTTGTTAAAATAAGAAAACATATCACTAGTGAACTGAGAGCCATGATCAGTGAGAGTTAATTCAGGCTTACCATGAGTGGAAATGTAATGTAATAAAGCTTTTGTAACAGACTCAGCGCTGATATTATTCAAGGCATATAATTCTAAATGACGAGAAAAGTGATCTATGACAGTCATCACATATTGACGATTTCTCAATGGGCCGAGTAAATCCATTGAGACTTTTTGATTGGGAGCTGTTGGAAGTGGTACTGGTAAGTATGGAGCAGTGTTTTTTTTATGATTTTTGTTTACTAAACAAATTTCACAGGAGTTGACATAATTAATGGTATCAGAAACAAGGGTTTTCCAGGTAAATCTTTTCTTTAAATTAACAATAGTTTTATGAATTCCAGTATGAGTGACATGAGCAATTCTTAAGGCTTTTGCTCTAAGTGACAAAGGTAAAACAGCTTTATGTAGCTCAATATCTTCTGAAGAAAAATGTCCATTGTAGCAAAGTAAATCATTACTTGGATTAATATAGTAGCCATTTAAACTTTTAGATTTCTTGTTATTTTTAAGATCTTCATAAATTTGTTTGATTTTTGGGTCTTTTTGTTGTTCAGAGAAGATGGTGTGATCAAGAATTTCTAATAATGGATCTTGATTATTATCATTATTTGGAGGTGAAGAGTCACTTTGAAGATGACATGTGTGGTGTATTTTGTCAACCAAACCACATGGAAAGTGAGGAATTTCATTATGTAAATCTTTCTGATTATCAACAATCGGTAGTGGTTCTTGTGTAGAAATAAGATCTGGATTATTATGGAGATCTTCAGTAGGAATGTGAGGTGTTCTACTCAGAAAATCTGCTAAGACATTTTCTTTGCCTGGAACATGTTGGAATGTGTACGAGTATTCTGATAGTTCTAACATCCATCGAGTAGTAATATCAGCTGGTGATGTAGCCTTTTTATAATTATTAAGAGGTTTGGCATCGGATAATAGAATAAAGGGTCGACCAAAAATATAGTATTTAAAAGCTGTTATGCCTTTGTAAATGGCATAAAGTTCCAATTTGATGGCAGGGTACTGTCTTTCCGACTGAGATAGAGTTTTGGAATAATAGGAGATTGGTCTAAGTTCACCATCAAATTTCTGCATAAAAACAGCTGATATTGCTGTCTTTGATGCATCTGTATTAACATAGAAGGTTTCATTCCACTTAGGAAGATTGAGCATAGGTTTTTGGAAGAATATGTCTTGTAATTTTTTAAATGCATTCTCTTGTTCAGTTTTCCAAGAAAATTTATTTTTAGGTTTGGTGACTTCGATGAGAGGAGTAATCAATTTAGCAAAATTAGGTATAATTGACCTATAAAATGAACACAAACCTATAAAACTTTTTGTTTGCCTCTTGGTTTTAGGCTTTGGAAAGGAAGTAATTTTTAGAATGTTACTTGTAATAGGAAGAATTTTATGATCTGTGAGTTGGAAACCCAAAAAGTTAATACTAGTTTGCATAAAGGCACATTTTTCAGGAGACAGAGTAATGTTATTAGCAATAAGAGTGTCTAATAGCTTTGTGAGTTTCATGGTCATTTCTTCAAATGAATTAGCGCCAACTACAATATCGTCTTGGTATGCATAACACGAATCAATTTGAGATAATTGAATAACTGAGTCAATTAATTGTTGGAAAGTGCTTGCAGCTGTCTTCAAGCCAAATACGAGACGCAAGTAGGTAAAAATTCCCCAAGGAGTAGTAAAACTGAGCTTATCTTGCATTTCTTTAGGTACAGCGATCTGCCAGTATGCAGAGGGCAAATCAAGAGTAGTATAATACTTAAATTTTGATAATTGCACCAATAGATTTTGAATTCTATTAAGAGGATATGAAGATGGAATTATAATAGAATTTAACAATCTTAAATCTAGAGCCAAACGATACTTTTGAGGCTTTGACATATCAGTTCTCTTCTTTTTAACAAGAAGCATGGGACACGCCCAAGATGAATTTGATCTCTCAATAATGCCAGCATTAAGCATTTGATTAATTTGGTCAAGAGCTTCTTGCTCGAGTGCCTGTGGCACAGGAAAAGGTAAGGTTTTGACTGGATGAGAATTTAGCATTGTGAATTGAGGATTAACCAGGTCGGTATGACCTAAAGTGTCAAGAGATTTTGAAAAAGCTAGAGCTTTACTACACAATAATTTTGTTAAAGATTCTTTTTCATGAGGAGGTAAGTGTTTTAGATTAAAGTCATTTGGAGACAGTTCTTGAATTCGTTTTCTCTTAATCTCTTCAGATGGTAAAATTAAATTGCAATATTCATTTTCAAAGTCTAAATCAAAAGAGTATTCCTCAATATCTTTCTCATCTACATTGATACATTCGCCAATAATTGAATTTTTATTTAAATGAATATCCAGCTTTGATATATTCTCACATACAACCAAAAATAAATCATTTTGAATTGAAGATTTGGAATGTAATGTTTCATGTAATACAAGACCTTTATTTTTTAAATTGGGTTTGAAAATAAAATATTCAGATGGAGGATTCAGGTACTTACCATGTAAATAAACAAAAGAATTAGGAGGGATTAATTCTCTATTGAGTAATTGTACCATATTGGAATTCACCAAAATTTTATTACCAATATTTAAATGGGTTTGCTTTTCACCAACATAAGTAAGATCATTAGTATTTTCAGATGAAAAATTCTTGCCAGGTATATTATTATTAGTAGATACATAGTTCACACCATTATCATAAACAGTTGGAAAATAGTTAGACAAATAAGTAAAATTACCATCAATATAAGGATTATGAAAATTCATAGCAGCATTAGCAACATTATTTGTAAATAAACCATTATTTTGAAAATTATAATTGTAAGGATAGGTTGTATAATTGTTGACTAATTGTAAATTTGTGTCATCATAATTTGCACATATATTATCAGTATAAATACCATTACTTATATTATTTGGTATAGAATCTTCATAACAAGTCATTTTGTGTACATCTAAAGAATATGGCACATTTGAATTATCATAAGTATATTCAGAATTCATGAAATAGCAAGTAGGAGATTCGTTATAACTGTGAAAAGGAATATGTTTGTCCTTAATCAAGATAGACTTAAAGCTTGGTGAAATGGTTATAGATTGTTTGTTGATAAACTCAAATCCAAGTATGGCTTGAAAATGGACATTTTGTATCTTTGTAAGGTAAAAGACATGATGAAAAAAAAAATTATCAATTTTAAATGCAATCTCTATGCATCCTTTGAAAAAACTTTAGAATTTATAGTAGATACAGATACATTTCTGGATAAGAATTTGTAGTGAAGCCTGGATTTAATGCTATTAAAGCATTCTTGATCCAAAAGGGACAAACTTGATCCCGTATCAATTAACGTTGAAATTTCATTATGTTGAATGTTTATCAGGATGCATGGAAGAACATAAGAGTTATTAAAGGAGCTGCATATGACATGTCTTTCTTGTACATCATCATCAATTTCAAAATTTTGTTTGGATGTCAAAGACTTATAGGAATATGAAGGTTTGTTAAATTTAGGTGTCACAGGGGAAGTTTGGACGGCTGTGGAGGATACTAAAGTGACTGAAGAGCTTTTGTCAAATTGTTGTTTGTGTTTGTTACTACAGTGTACTGACCCTGAATGAGAATTACGGGAGAGAAGGCGGTCAGTAGAACCAGTCTCCCTTATTTGTTTAAATGATAAACATTGTTTTTATTTTCAGAAGAAGAGGTGTAGTTTTTTCTTCTGTGAGGGTTAGACGAAAATTGAGATGAAGCGTTTTGATTAGAAGCACTAATAACATTTTTAAATTTGTAGCACGTGTCTATACAACTCTACAACTTTTTTACAAACTTGTGAAGGTGGCCGGAAACTTTTGAGAACATGCATTTTCCTTTATACTTAATTTTGTCAGTTAAATTTATTGATATTTACATGTTCTTCTATAAGTAAGTTCCTAATTATTATGTCAGTAAAATGTATATATATCACTTTGAGAATCCTCTTCATATGGTTATATTTACAAATTAACTGAAAAAAATTTGCTGGCTGGAAACTTTTGACTGCCACTGTATATTATTAAGGGGCCGCTTCACTCAAGTGAAAAGACTCGTTCGCTAATGCTAATCGTATGAAAGAAATTTATAAAGATATCTCCGTTTTAATATTTTTAGATGATTCTTTTTGATTGGATAGCTGAGATTGATCTGAATGCAGACCTTTTTTTTACGTTTTTGATTTTGTTTGTCTATATTTTTTACGAGAATAATTTCATTTTCAGAACCGGTTTGGAAAGCGAAATCACCCTCATAAAAAATATCTGTAAACAAAATCGAAAAAGGTAAAAAACGGCCTGCATTCAGATCAAGCTCAGCTATCCAATGCAAAAAGAATCATTTAAAAATATTAAAATGCGACCGAGATATCTTTATAAATTTCTTTCATAAGATTAGCATTAGCGAACGGGGTCTTCTCATTTGAGTGAAGCGGCCCCTTAAGAAACCCTATAACTTTTTCTGGTACTTCAATCCTGTTATCACATAAAATTGAGTTGGTGTGAAAAATTAATCAATGTACTTCACACTTGTGTACGTGGAAGGCTGAGATGAAAATTTCTATCAAAAAATGGATTGTCTGGCAATAGACTACAAATTGGTGAAATTTTAAAAATGTACGGAATTTGCTGAATATTTTTGGGGGAAGTTTTGGCACAAAATCTAATTTTAATATCCTTTATTCTAGAAGAAACACAGACAATATCAGCAGGAGACGAGAACGTTATCATAGCTGATCGACCGGAAGTAGCTGAAACTGATGAATCTGAAGAATCTGAATCTAAGAAAGGGGTTGCTGAAACTGAAGGACCAGGTAAGTCTTTTAGAAACAGCAACAATGTATTTATTTCAAATGAAAATGAAATTTTTCTGAGGAAAAAATTCCAATAATGTAAAATATTTATATGATATTTGATTACTTTAAAAAAAGAAGCGAAATTTTTTAAAATATTGACTATTATCATATGTTATCCATGCCACTAACATACACTGCTCTAACAATAGCGGGTAATCATGCTAACTATAATAATACCACTTTGCTTTCTACATTGAAACTGCATAATTTATGTTATAATGTCATTTTTAAATATAGAGGTGTGGCCTTTTTTCATAAAAGCTTATCGAATTTCAGGATCCAGAAAGTGAGACTTGTTGCCCAATGACATTAACAGCTATGACAACAAACCTGATGAACTTTTAAGTTTATTCCTATATGTATATGTATATATAACATACATATGTATAAATCAGTTATGTGCAGTTTACTTCTACTTTTACATAAAAATAGATAAATGTTTTTCTATTAAATAAATTCTTGTTATATGTTTAAAAAATTGTTGGTGTGTATGAAACCTTGATTAGATTGTCAGAAAATATGCATGAAGAGATTTATTTTCTTACTAAGCCCATTTACTCAATGTCTTCAAAGTTCGTTTACAGGAAAAGTACTATATTATATGTGCTTTCAATAATAAACACATTTACAAACACATTTAAATATAGTGAGCATACATATTATGTATACACATATAGAGTGTTTCAGCACAGTGGTTACAAAGTTTCAGGAGAGCTGCAGTGCACTTAGATGACGGAAATACTATAATAATGCATGGTCGGAAACGTTTTACTGGCGCGGTAGTGACAACACAAAATACAATAAAGAGAAGATAGTAACAAGGAGTGAAAATATATTTATCATTCTTAGTAGCTCAAAATATCGGGATAATGCTGAATAGTACTGAGGAATTTGTTGCACGCATTGTCGCTGCTGCTGGAGAAATTGGGACCCATCAAGTTCCAAGAACATTAGAACTTCCATGCACAGGAGATTTAATGCCTGCATTGTGTTTTCTGATCGCAATTTCAAACAACATTTTTAATGACGATCATTGTTTCTATTCTTTACTTACTTTTAGGTAGCTTTCATTACAAAAAGTAAAAAGCTACCTATTGCAGCCGTCCGGAGGAAAGCACTTCCGGAAAATTTTGGTATATTTTCACCGATCATGACCCCCAGACCCCAAAACCACCCTCCGTTCAAATGTTGACATATATATATATATATATATATAACCATATATATATATATATATATATATATATCTGATTTTTGTCATGCGATAACTAACGTATTTATGAACCGATTTGAATGAAACTTGGTATGTACATAGCACATACAAATGTCTCGACCGAGTTTGTTGGCCAGCATCATCCGCCATTTTGTTTCAAAATGGCGGCCATTTTAAATTTTTAAAAAAATTTTAAATTTAAAGTTAAATGCGAAAAAATTAAAAGTTGAAAAATATTTTTCTTTTACCTGTTAGAACTTAAAACAAAGATTCCAGAACACTTTTTATTTTGTCTATATCTTAAAAAATGATTGAGTTATAGCACTTTGAATTTTTCTTATGGCTGACATTTTGAAACCATCTGATTTTTGTCACGTAATAACACGCGTATTTATGAACCGATTTCAATGAAACTTGGTATGTATGTAGTACATACAAATGTCTCGACCGAGTTCGTTGGCCAGCATCATACGCCATTTTGTTTCAAAATGGTGGCCATTTTAAATTTTTTAAAAAATTTTAAATTTAAAATTAAATGCGAAAAAAATCAAAATTTGAAAAATATTTTTCTTTTACGTGTTAGAACTTAAAACAACAATTCCAGAACACTTTTTATTTTGTCTATATCTTACAAAATGATTGAGTTATAGAACTTTGAATTTTTCTTATGGCTGACATTTTGAAACGATCTGATATTTGTCACGTGATAACAGGCGTATTTATGAACCGATTTCAATTAAACTTGGTATGTACATAGTACATACAAATATCTCGACTGAGTTCGTTGGCCAGCATCATCCACCATTTTGTTTCAGAATGGTAGCCATTTTAAATTTAAAAAAAAATTTAAAATTTAAAATTAAATGCGAAAAAATTAAAAGTTGAAAAATAATTTTCTTTTACGTGTTAAAACTTAAAACAACAATTCCAGAACACTTTTTATTTTGTCTATATCTTAAAAAATGATTGAGTTATAGCACTTTGAATTTTGCTTATGGCTGACATTTTGAAACGGTCTGATCTGAACGATCCATCATGTTGCTTTAAAATGACATACACTTTATGATATCGTGGAATTTGGTGACTCTCTAAATCGCTTAAAATAAAACCAGGTTGAATAAAATATGACTAATTTCTAAAAATTCCTATTAATATTCAGTCTTGACAAAAACTAGTATTCAATCTTATAAAATCACTAATTTTATAAGATTATTTCCACTAATTTGAGCTTAGTATTTTTGAACAATGTAACTTAGTTTAAAATAAATAAATATACACTGGTGTCCAAAATTTAAGCATAATTGGTAATTAAGTAATTATTTTTCAGTAATGAAAGAAATATGAATCGGAATGTACTGAAACTCCAGGTGTGTAAACAAAATAGTACGCGTCACATATTTTCGCGAAGAGTTTTCCCCGAAATCGAACAGGGGACCGTCAACAAATTGAAAAAGAACGAAGATCTTTTGGATAACCCTGTCAAAACTAATGTAGCAAAAGCGTTCAAACTGCACATTATGATTAATTGGCTTATTGTAATGTACTGTGTTAATTTTTACAAGGATAGCATGTATACTCGTAGAGAAATTAAGGTTTTTATAAAAACAGTCCTAAATTTTTCCAAGATTTTTGCTTATAATTTGCAGAGTTCTTATTATAAAATAATGTTATTTTCTGAAAATATGACAAACATCATTGTACACAATACCCTGTCATCAGAATTTAAAAATAATAAAAATTGTATGAAAAATGAGTATGTTTAGTAAATAATTTTTCATTGCGCATGCGTCAACGATATTTGACGCATGCATTTGTCATTTGCATATTGTGTTAGCTAAATGTATAGAGCAACTTCTGTAAAAGTTTCAAAAACATAGCGTGAAAATTTTGAAAATGGGAGCCTATAGAATCAACTCAAAATCCTTTATTCCCTAAATGAAGCAAAAAGATGAGGGGCTGTATCCATATTCCATTGTTTAGTGCCTACACAATATTGCACGTACAACTATATTTAGGTAAAACCCCTGATTTTTTTGCTTCCTTTAGGAAAAACGGATTTTGAGTTGATTCTATAGGCTCCCATTTTCAGAATTTTCAAGCTATGTTTTTGAAACTTTTACAGAAGTTGCTCTATATATTTAGCTAACACAATATGCAAATGAAATTTTGATATCGTTGACGCATGCGCAATGAAAAATTATTTACTAAACATACTCATTTTCAAACAATTTTTATTATTTTTAAATTCTGATGACAGGGTATTGTGTACAATAATGTTTGTCATATTTTCAGAAAAGAACATTATTTTATAATAAGAACTCTGCAAATTATAAGCAAAAAACTTGGAAAAATTTAGGACTGTTTTTATAAAAACCTTAATTTCTCTACGAGTATACATGCTATCCTTGTAAAAATTAACACAGTACATTACAATAAGCCAATTAATCATAATGCGCAGTTTGAACGCTTTTGCTACATTAGTTTTGACAGGGTTATCCAAAAGATCTTCGTTCTTTTTCAATTTGTTGACGGTCCCCTGTTCGATTTCGGGGAAAACTCTTCACGAAAATATGTGACGCGTACTATTTTTTTTACACACCTGGAGTTTCAGCACATTCCGATTCATATTTCTTTCATTACTTAAAAATAATTACTTAATTACCAATTATGCTTAAATTTTGGACACCAGTGTATATATAAGTATATGAAAGCTACCTCTTCCTCCCGGCATTGCCGGAAGGACTTTTTTAATTTTTACAATACTAATAATAATAATCTTGCTTACTCACACTTTATTCACGACACATGTTTTCTTTGCATTCTTGCAATAATTACATAAAACACTGCAATTTCTTGGAGGAAATATTTTCTAATTTCTTGAAAACATTTTGGCAGTCATCATCCAAATTTCTCTGAAAACTTTTTGTTTAATTATCTTGGAATAAACGAAATGTCTCAGACCAGACAGTGGTGGATCTGAGCTTTCAGTGTCTCTCATAATGGAATGAAAATATGTTAATAAAGACTGTGTTCTCCGTTAATATGCCTACTGCTGCTTTTATTACTGGAAATTTTCCATTGTATTTAGTTCCTTATATTCCTCTAAGATACGGTTTTACTGCATTTTCCTCTCGCCACCTCCTTTTGAAATGAATTTTATGGCTGTAATCAAGATTATTGTGAGTCTGCTTTTCCAAAATATCAGCTTTGTAAATCTGTTGCATGTTGCAAGATCTAGGGCTTAGCTTTTAGAGAGAAAAAAATCTTGGTGTTTGCCTGCTTACCTTGTACTATTTTTAACTACTATGATTTTCATGATAGACTTTTCTTATCTATGTTTGAACAACAGATTGCACAATCATTGTAAAACATCCTATGCTAAACACAGGAAGTGGTGAGAGATAGGGTAACATCCCCAGTAATTGGCACATCCTACAAAAATGTCCTAAAATAAGATTTATATCCAGTCTTTTAAAAATGCAAGACCATATACTAGTTATATGCTCATTTACTTTACAAAATATAACTTTGATTTATGCTACTAAATGACAACAGTGCCTAGGAAAAAGAAACAATTGTGGTTTGTATCAAATTAGCCATTTTTTGTTGCAAATGCTTCTTCTCTGGCTTTAGAGAGGCATGCATTTCAATTCATTATCATCTGATTTATAGTATATTTTAAATTTTAATTGACAACAGTTTTGTTTAGTTGAAAAGGGTTACTTTAATTGTGCAAAAGTCTAAGTGCCAGTTACTGGTGATTACAGCAACTTTTTATAAATATACTTTATAAAAATACTTTTCAAATATTTTTGCTTTTAGTGGGAAAAATAGATGCACAGTTATGCACTCTTTGATTTAAAAATATTTTATTTCTTGGTAATGAAAATAGACGTAAGTTTAAAGACAAATCCTTATTGTGTCAATTACTGGGGATGTTACCCTATATCTGAGCAAAGTGAATAATCCCATTTTAATGCTGATATTGTGACGTCCAAAAAAAAATTCCCAAAATGACTGCGGAGGTTTTGGGACTTATGACTTTGATTTATAATAATTTATTAAGAAATGTGTTTTCGTACATTTTTTAATAACTTATTATAAGTCAAAGAAAATTTACACACATAGAAAAATATTTATGCAGCGGAGTAACAATTTCTAAAGCCACTTGTAGCAGGCATAAATGCAATTACCAAAGTAGATGTTGCGACAAAGATTGACGTCGATTTTCTTGATTGACATACAGGATAAATTTATTTGAGCAAACAAAACATCATTAACATAATTTCCAACTACAGGTTGGCGTGTGTACATCTTCAGAGTACCAACAAATGCAAATCTATTATCGTCAGAGTGCCAACAAATGCAAATCTATGATGGTCATCTGCAATGATTTGATTAGCTCTCTCTAGTTATTGCTATACCTGAAAGGAAAGGTAATTAAGAATGACTGTGTTAAACTTATGGATTTTCAACGGATTGCAGAGGCTGAAAAAGAAGTAAAAACATCTTAAATGGACATCATATTTATTTGACCTTAATGTATTACACCGAAATCAAAGAAAACTCTCGAGAACTGCTTTAAACATGCAGATATAAAAAAACTCCAAAATACTAAAAAGGGTTTTTTATAATTGGCTCTAAGTAAGGCTAATTTGTAATGTGTACTATTTATTCCAGATCCGTGTTTATATTATCATATTTTTAACTATGCTCTACATATGAATTTTCTTTGAACAATAATTTTTCAAGTTAAAAAACCCTTAGAAAAATAAAAGTTCTTTCTACTGCTTTAAAGTTTAAAATTGGACTGAGTGTTTATATGTCTAAAGTTATTTATTTACAAAATTGTATATTCTGTTAGATTTCTTTAAATTATTTTTAAATCCTTTTGTATGTGTATGCTTAAGGCTATCATTTTCTTTGTTATTTTAAACTCTCACTAACATTATTTTTTTATTTGCAGTTTCATTTAAGAGTCTACCTGAAGATTATGGTATTGGAACTGACATCAATCACTTACTGAAAGACAATAGAGGCATAGATGTAACTTTTGAACTGGAGACTGCGAGTGGTAAAACAAAGATATTTGCTCACCAGTTAATCCTGGCTTTGATGTCCCCTCACTTCGCAGACGAGTTTTACGATAAAGGAAGAAATAAAGGACACCGGGTCATTCCTTTGAAAGGAATCGACCCAAAGGCATTTGAACAAATGATTAGGTAACTGATTTTAACTTTTAAAGTTTTATGTTATTCTATACTAGATTAATTTTGTCCTTTGCCATCTTATGCTTGATACTGTATGATAAAATTTATAATTAGATCATTTCTATAATTAAATTAAAAATAAATCTTAAACTAAAATCCATAGAAATTATATTGATATGGGGTGAAACTGCAGTTGATACTAGGTTACACCATAAAACAAAGAGATTCTCATGTTATTGAATTAACTCATGAAATTTTCATTTAAAACATAATGTAACAATGAATTTTAAAATGCCGAAGATATCTTTCATTGCACCATTTAAGCAGAAAATTGGAGAAAGTGTGAAAAATATAATTTTTATGGGTCCTTCAGGATGTATAAATTTTCGGCCGAAAGATCGCAAAAGTGGCCATTTTTTATATAAAATTCATCATATGTCTTATTTCTAAAAAGGTACCTAGATTTTTGGAAGTGTCTATGTCCTAAGGACACAGAATTTCAAAAGTCTACGAAATCACTGATTAATTGGTATCATGTCCGCTTTTTTTTGAAGACTTTTTTCATTTATTGACATAAAAAAAAAACATGAACAAATTACTGCAGCTCTCTGATCATTAAGTACTAATCGATAAACATGGTATAATTTTTAATTATGATATAGCTAATGATGCTCTATAGCTGTTTTCTATTCAAAAAACTATGGAATTGCTTCTTTAATTGAGAATCATTATGACCACGGTGATTCCGGATCAAGGAAATTTATAGATTGAATACCTTTTGTAACTAGAATGCACTTAGATCAGTGGTATACGGCGGGGGGGGGATAAAAAAATGAAAGGCTTTTTCACATTCTGAAAATAGACACTAAATTGGAAATTATACAAGCAAAAACTCAATGTAAATGTATGTCTTAATGTATAAAGTGAATAAAATCTTTCGCTATCAGACATATTGATGTTTTTCAGTTGGAATAATAGATTTTAAAATCAATTTCAGTAATTTAACTCCCTTCAGATACGTTTCCTTAACGCAGCCAATATCAGATTACGATTTTGATTACTATATTTAAAAGTGCGATGCAATAAAATTTGATAATCTGCATCAGGTGAACATCGTTTTTTAAATTATTTTTACGAAAACGTAAGAGTTATTTTGTAGAACATCTGTTGTTATGAGAAACAAAATGTCAAATATGACAAAGATTTTTTTATCCAGATAAATCAATTTACTGCCTAATGTGGTAGCTCTTTTTCTTCTTTTTTTTGGTTTAAATACAAATTTATTTTATTGTGCAAACCTGTTCGCTCAAAATTGATTGATAGAAATTGCCGCATACTCCCGATGCAAAGAGGTCACCCCTGATATCTGTTTTAACTATTGTCCTTGTTCTTAATCTACTGAGTCTTGGGACGAGTATTACGAAGAACCAAAAAAACCTGTTTAAAATTTCTATAAAATATTTCAAACAATGTATCACTCTGTATATCAATACTTAAGATATGAACACATTTATTAAAAATGTCTAGAAGTAATTTTAACCCCCAGACCACCGATCAAAAGCGCAGAATTGTAATTTTTTCCTCTGCAATTTATTTTAAATGTTGATAAAAGAGGGATTCTTTATCATGGTATAATTTTTTTATTAAGTATATGCTTATAAGCCTTAAAATTATCAATCATAGCTTAATTTCTAAAAACTGGATTATATTTGTAGAATTATATTAATTTAAATAAAGCTTCGACTGCAGTGAAACCTGCAGCCTAGTGAATGGATATATCCGGTACCGGCAGTAGGAAGGTTAACAATTCTAGAAGCATTTATGTTTATTTAAAGGGTGTTCCTTATTCCTTAGTATTTCCTACAGGCGACACAAAGAGTGAAGAAGTTTATGTCAAGCTTTTTTATGTAATAATTCCTAAAAGTTTTCATTTACCCCCTATTTCGATCATTTTTTGTATTACCATTTCTGTTTTCTTTTCAGGTACTGTTATGGTGAAAAGCCCAACTTCAAAACAACTGAAGAGGCTTGTATCTTATTTAAAATAGCATCAGAATTCAAAGTGATGAGCCTCCAGAACTTATGTTGCAATTTCTTTAGGCATACGAATATTAATCCTGGGAATGTTTTCAGCATTCTGGAGATTTCAGAGGAAATGGAAGACAATAGTCTTAAAAATATGTGCCACAAAATTTTACAAAACAAAACCAGAGAAGTCATGGCATCCTACGAACTGTGCGATATAACTCCAGCCATGGTCCACATCATCCTCGATATGCCGAGTCTATCTCTCGAATCCGAATATGATTTGATCAAATGGATATTTGAATGGGGGAGAGCAAAATCCGAAGATAAAGATTCGTTTTGTAGAAGCACTCGAGACTATTTGGAAGACTTACTGCAAAATATGAGCTTTTTAGCTTTGACTGTCAAAGAGTTTGTGATACTCAGCAGGGATTGCCCTAAAGTTTTCAATTCGGATGAAAGGGCTAGTATTTCATTAAATATCGCTTGTCCTGGATCATGGGAGATGCCTGTCTGGTACAACAATGATTTGGAATACCGCGTGTATACTGGATCAAACAAATAAAATCCATTAAAGTTAAAAAATAATTGAAACTCATTCATAGCACATGAAAGGGCTAGTATTTCATTAAATATCGCTTGTCCTGGATCATGGGAGATGCCTGTCTGGTGCAACAATGATTTGGAATGCCGCGTGTATACTGGATCAAACAAATAAGATCCATTAAAGTTAAAAAATAATTGAAACTCATTCATAGCATTCCTATAATGTAAAAATTTTATTTATAATGTTTTCATATTAATATATGTAAATTGATAACACAAAACAATTTACAAAATAAAAGATGTTTTGTTTTGTAAAATATGTGTTTTTTATTATCCCATTTTGTATCACAGTGTTATGTGTACCCTTGAACACTTTTCGTAGAAATTTATATGCTTCACAGATTTCTAAAATTAGCATTTTACTGCAGTAATCTTGCAGTTGCAAACATTTTTGTTTTTTTAATCAATTTTCGCAAGTGAAGGTTTAGATTTTATTCTTTAATTCGGAGGAATATATTTGAAAGGCTCACGACCATATAGACTGGAGTAGACACAGTCTATTTTGATTTTTTTAGATCGTTCAATTAGACAGCGTATAAAATACATTTTATCTACTCCAACAGTGAACAGAGTCTGTTTTCACACACTTTCACACATATGACATCTGTTGACATGCTGCATTCGTCGCGGGAGTAAATAAAACAGATTTTACGCATTTTCTGAAAAGACCGTCTCATTATGTTTTTTTTTTTTTTTTTTTTTTTTTTTTTTTTTTTTCAAATAGACTTGGTCGACTATATTTCTGAACCCCTCATTTGTTTTGCTATATCTTTTCGTTCGAAAATATTGCAAAGTTACTTATTTCCATTTCTCATTAAATCAAAAATTGAAAATTTATTATAAAAAGTTTACTGAATCCAATTCATTTTTTTAAATCACCAGATTTTAAAACATTCATCTTTTATATAAACATTTTAATAAATATTTTTAATTTTACTTAAGAATGGTGTTATAATAAAAATAAATGACATTGACATGTTTCGGAACCGTCAAATAAGTTCCATAATCATAATATAAATATATATAACATAAATATTTATTACAATATTATATATAATATTATATAACAGTAATATAATAATATATAATATTAATAATATTATTTATAATCATAATATAAATAGATATCATTTATTTTTTATTATAACACCTTTCTTAAGTAAAATTAAAATTTTTTATTAAAATGAAAATTTATATTTTCATACTAAAGTAAAAGCATACTGTAAAAAATACTATTTTATAGAAAAATTACTAAATTCATAGAATAAAAAAATATTTTTTATGACGATTATCATCAATTTAAGTTTTAAGTAAATTTGCTTGTAGTTTTTTATTAAATGAATTATTAATTTTTAGTGTTTGTAAAACATATTATAGGAGCTAATTTATTTGAATTTGGGGCTATTGTATTTCTGTATTTTTATTAAAATTTAAAAATTAAAATAAAAAAAATCTGTCATCGAAATCAACTTTTTGAAGAAAATCCTAATAGCTAGGCGCTAGTTCGAATTCGTATTGGTTATTATTATAAATTAATTCAATTTATGCTATAAAAGAAAAGATGAACATATATGTGCGCAATGCTGACATCATTCTGCGAATGGCAATAGTTCAAATTTGAAATTATATTTCGGTTTCGCGAATTTCGCTACCGGAAATCTTTAATTTTCTAAACATAGCTCATTTTCAATTTTTATAACCGTCATAACAGAAACAAGAAAAATCATTCGTTAGGCATAGATTATGAAACTCTTTCAAACATTTTCTGATATCTTTAACAAAACTTCGTTACCCAGGACAATAAGGGGTTATTGTCCATAACCAAATATATATTCCAATACTTTTGAACAGTCCTGTATTTGATTTTTCAGTTGATATGCATAACATGTAATGGGCAAATTTAGTTTAAGAAGAAAACGCTAGCTAGTTGTTTTGGGCTATTTTTCTTTCAATAATTTATACTACTAGATGAAAACATACTTCAATACTTTTGTTCAATTATCTATTTCCTTTACTGCACGAAAGTATTTTGCTGAAATTTAAAAAAACTACTCTTAACTAAACTCTTTAAACTACTTAAACCACATTTCCAGAAATTATCATTCTTAAGCGACACTGTATCCAGTTCTTTGTGTGACTCTGCATATCATTTTATCTATATTCTAGAAACATTTCATAGTAAACTGAATGCAATTCAACGTAAAAATGCAAAACTATTTAAAAACCACCTTTAAGTAAATTACGCTCATATTCAGTATCCTTTCCAAGCTCTTTTGTGTAACTCTGTATATCTTAATTGTGTAACGATTAGTATTTATATACACCATATAATGTGCATACATTTAGTGATATTTAAAAATGTATATCATAATAAAAATGTATTTCAAATATCGAACAGTCATCATCCATAATATACAGTATTTGAGATAGAATATACTATTCGAAATATTTTATGTGTCCCTGTAAATGCTGTGCACTTCGTGTTGTGCATGGAATAACTCATATCAAGTCTCAGCGACGTATATCTATTTAATTACAATGAAACCATTTACAATAATTAAAATATGTCACAAAAAAATTTCTCCTTTATTATTAAGTATTAGAATTATTTCGTTAGGCCTTGTATATGAATAATAGTTCTTCTTTTAACTGCATACTTTACAGAATGCATATTTTAGTGTACTTCGTAGATGCATATAAATTTGATTATCTTTCACCGAGTGTAACAGCTTTAAAAAATTTGAAAAAAAAATTCCCCATAGGCCCTAATGTAACGGAAATTTTTTTACTGTGCCTGTAAATAAACTAATCATGGCAGAAACTTCATTTTCAATAGAATTTGTGCTAGAGTAAACGTCAATAACCAAAAATTTCATGACAATCCGTGTATATGTACGAGAATTACAGCGCGGACAGACAAGCTGAATGCATAAACACTTTTCAACTTTGTTGGAAAGTATTAAAAAGTAAAAATCAACAGCAGTAGGAGAAATTTGAATTGGCAAAACAAAAAATAAAAGACTTATTACTTCCTATAAGTATGTAAAACAAAATGATACATAGTAATTCCCTTCATCCCCCTGCTAAAAATCGATTAAAAATCGCTTTTCGATTAATATTAGTTGCTATGCATCTGTTTTCTAATCAAAGCATTATAAAAACAAAAAAAAAATTCTTTCCATTCTGTGTTTTGGAAACACTATATTGTTGATTTATCTTTTGCTATTTTAACACAATCAAACTGATTGGTAAAGCTAACAAAAGAATTAAATATTTCCAACTGAGCGAAAAATTTCCCAGGCCGGGAATTGAACCCAGATACTTGGCTTACAAGGCCAATGCTTTACCGTTTAGGCTAACTGGACGCGACAACCGGTGAGCATTTTTCGCTCGAAAAATGGTATTTTGGCGAAAAATGCTGGGCAATTTTTCGCTCAGTTCGAAATATCTAATTAGATTTATCTTTTGTCTACTTTGGTTTTTCAACACCTTTTAAGGAGTAAGAATACTCCTTATCTTCGATTATTTCTCACATATTTTTCCCAGTTTTCGATATTTTTTTTTTCTTCAAGCTTTCCTTAAGCGATTACAAATACTCTTTTTAAATAAAGTATTAACATGTTTACTGTTTAAAATCCACTAGAAACATTATATTGAGCTGCAAATAACAAGTGATTAATCAAATTTTCAAAGAGCGTGTTTTTTTTACGAAATATTTAGAATCTTTTTCAATTTTAAATCATTTGAAAGAAAGTATTTATTAGATGTTTAATTAACATCAATAATATTTATCCTTGTTCATTTTTTTTTAATTATCAGAGTATTCTATTGGACAATATTCAGTTTTATTTCAAAAGGAATATTAGTCGATTCATTATTAGTACAGTGAACGTTGCAATTTTTCAAGATTTAACAATAGACAGCATTTTTAGCTTTTCTGCACGATTGCCAATTTTTACACATTTTTTTTTTTCAAATTAAATAAACATATTTTGAATCAATGTCTTTGTCTAATAAAAAGGAATCAAACATCATATATAGAAAGAAAATTCACTTCGTGAAATAAATTTTACCATTTTGGCATTTGATTTTTAAAAATGATGTAAAAGACAGCAGCTATTATACTGTAGCAAACTGGTCAAGGTAGAGTGATTCAGTATTATGCTATGCTATGTGATATTTTACGAAGACAGAAAATAGGTATACTTTGAAGAAAGCATCCAAAAATGTTAAAATCTCTTTTCTTAAATTACGACTTTAATTTTTATAGATTTTCTAAATATATTTGAGGAAATTACACTCATCTTTCAGACTTAATTTATCATTTATTTGACATATCTGATTGAAAATTTTGTAATATGTCAGTTTAAAGAAAAATTGATTCTAATTTTAAAAATATTAAAATAGGAATTTAATGTAAAAAAAAAATCATTACACTTTTTTATGTTAAATTTTTTGCTCATAATCTTTGAAAAATTATAATTTATTGAATAGAAAGTTATACTCTGTTTTCGAGCATAAAATTACTGTCAAAAACCACAGAGGGAAATTATAATAAATTATAATCATTATTCTCCGATTTTAATTATAACGTGGATTTTTGAGGAAAAGAGTAACAAAATTTGATGTTATACAAATTTTTCCCTTAAATTCCAAATTAATTTTCACTCTTCTACTTTTTTACCACTTTTAAATTTAAGCAATATGAAAGCAGTCAGTGACTTGAAAGGAACACTTTCCAGGGGTTCATGAAATTTACCCACATCCACTGAGATGATTTCAGGTGTTGTATTTGTTATTGTTAAAAAAGTGTACCACCCCCCCCCCCCTCTAAATGCTATATTGTCCCTTTCAATCACCATGGGAAAAATGTCTAAATTCAATACGGCATGAAACATATTATATTTTTGGAGACTTCCAAAAGGAGGGCTAACAGCATATTTATTTGTCATACAGCCATGGTGCATAAAATGTGAAAGAAGACTGTATTAAATGAAGACTATTATTTTGAGTATTGTGATTTAAGTTTAAAATAGATAAATATTAATCTGTTGAACTTTTAAATACCTGAATTGTTTTTTTTATTGTACACTGTTAATTTTAAGATAATTCTTTTTGTCTGAAAGAGAAATTTTTAATAAAATTTCTCACCATATTAGAAATGTTTTCAGTAATTTTCTAAAATTAATTAAAAAATTCTTTGAAAAAACTTTTAAAATGATGTATACACGAAATAAAATACGTAAATAAATTCGAATTTCTCATTTAGCTGCTGGGCATGACATTTTATCCAAGATATTTTAAAGGTCCATCCTCAATTGATTTCACGATTGGAAGGAGTGGGGAAGGGCGTTCATAAAAGTCTGACAGTTGGTGACTAAGGGGTTAGAGGGGTCAGATGAAACGTGACATCACATATTTTGTTTCTATAAAAGCATTAAAAATTAGCAGATTAAATTTTGAAGTTTTTTTTAAATTAAAATATTTTGTAATGATAAAGAAAAGATAATGTAAAGCCGTAATGTAATGATAAAATAAAGCTAAACATATTAAATCCCATTTCAATTCCAAAAGACTACTGTTATGTATTGCTCTTTCATTTTAATATTTTACTATTACTGTGCTGTTGTATGTTAATTATTTTTTTGTTGAAAATTCTAATCTTATTTCATACAAAATAAGTACACAAATCATTTTTACTGTTATGCACATAAATATTATTAAAACAATTAGTTAAAGTTGAATTGCAAATAAGTTTATGTAATATATCGTGAGATGAGACAAGGGTAGGGGAGGGGCATGGTGAAACTTTGTGACAAAGGGAGGCGGGGGGGGGGTTCAAAAGAATTTTTTTAAGTGAGACATCATTTATGAAAGTCCTTAACTGAATATGTTATCAATTATGTTAATTAAATAAAATATATATTTATTAGAAATAAATATATGAAAATATCTTCATATATAATATTCTCTAAAAAAGTGAAAGGTCAAGTGCGAGTGTTACTCGCGCTCAGAGGATTCCGTACAATAAACATGTGTATCATAAACGCCTTGGGGACAAGCGACTGGTATACGTGCCTATAAAAATTCACAAGATCATTCATTATTCCCACCAGTTATTTTTATTGTACAGTTTACCTTATTTAATTGGAGCATCTTCGTGATTAAAGTACAGAAAATATTTTGTTTTAAAAAAACCGGTGGTTAAATATTAAAAACAAAGCAAATTGCTCTCAATCGCGAATGAGTTAATAGCGTTATTAAATAAAAATAGCTGCTGAAAGAATAATAAGACTTTGTGTCAAATTATACAAAGTAGGTTTGGTAATAGCTGCATATACTAGAAAAGAATGAATGGGTATACCAAAAAAGCTCAAAGAGAAATGAAGCCTAAATAATGTCAAATATTATTCTGTATAACTTCTTTTTTATCCTTATTTATATAAAAGGAACTTAAATCTATACTGAGAATAAAAAGTAGTGCATATTTAATTTTCATTTGGCTTTTCATAAAACTAAATTCAACGAAGTAATAACTTTTCTTTCTTCAGTGTAGCTAACACAAAACTCTTATTCAATATTTAAAATTGCATTGTGCTAAAAGAACTTGTGTAGAATTTGCTAGCAAAGTTGCGAAACCGCCTTGGTTCGTGACGCATTTTTACAGAAGGTTTTTAATTAATTTTTAAATATGTAAGAAACCCACTCAATAAAAACTAATCGCAACTTACATAGTATTTATAAAAGGTTCCCACGCAAAAGGAATTTTTTTTAATTAGACATTTTAATACCAAAATTTCGTAACGTAGAGGCCACTATATCGGAAGTAAGGAACCTTTTGCATTAAATAAGGCAAATAATATACATTTTTAAAATACTGGTACTAAAATAAATACATATGTTTCAATTTCTTATGCGTACAAGCCCTGATTTATGTGATTACTACTAATTAAATTAGTATGTTTGCAACAGTATGAAGTTTACTGCTTTTATATGGTACTAGGTTTTGTATTACACAAATATGATATTAAAAGTTGTTATCTAGGTAGTGAAAGCCGGTAGTATGCAGACTACCCGCCCCCGTCATTATTTATGTCCAAATCGTCTATGTCATTAAGGATTAATATTTCGGCTAATTACCGATGAACTTTTTCAAAAATAATTATCAACATTGCTTTTATACTTCAGCTAAGATAGGTAACACTCCTCAAACCTTTGCTATATGCCCATAAATCAAAATTCGTGTTTAACAGAAAAATGTGCTTTTTTCAGAAGCTATGCGATCTAGAGTAATCACTATAGTTTTCCCACAAAGATCAAAGTAACATATATAACCTCTAATTTTTCATAATTTCAGTTTCAGTAGATTCAGAGTTAGGTAGGTGGGGGCATATTTTTACTCTATATTTTCAACGATATCTCTAAAAATATAATACATAAAATTAAAATGAATATATTTTTTAATTCAGTGTAACCAAATCTTTCACAAGTTACCCCACACGATATATAAATAAGTTTTTTTTTAATTCAAGTAAGTTAATTTAGCTTCCCTACCCCCTTCTAAATTTAATTGTAAATGTTTAACCCTTTAAAACCTAATCCGCCCCGATACGGCCCTGTCATTGAACGACGATTACAGCCGAATCCGGGCGGGTAGCATATTTCAGATGTGTATATTGCTGGGACGATTACTGTTTCTAAACCAATAGGAGAGCGTCATTATCACGGTCAAGTACACGCCCACACAGTTTGATTGACAGGAACTCGTGGAAAATTGACGGTGCTAATTATAACGATAATCTGTTGCCGATGAAAGTGAGCTGACTGGCTGAATGGTTAGAGCGTCGAGCTTGAAACCGGAGGATATGGGTTCGAGTCCATCGCGGGCCGAGAGTCCGTTGGTGATTTTTTTTTTTTAAATTATTGGAGGCTGTCTTTTATTGATAAATAAGACATTTAAAAAAAAATATTTCAAACCCTTTTAATATTCTAAATATCGTTCCAAAATGATTTTTATATATATTAAACAAATGGGGAAAAAAGTATTCTGCGAAAATATCCGTATAAGCAAAATTCTTACTTTAATTTTTATTTATTTATTTATTTATTTATTTATTTCAGGATCAGAGGAAGTATAATTTCTAATTGAAGTAAATAAAATTCAGTCATTTTGAAAAAAAAAAAAATTCTTTCGTACCTTTAATTTTTAATTACCGAGTACAAATTCAAACAATCCGAGTACAAATAAATAATAAACACACACGATCAATTGTCCACGAGTTCCTGTCAATCAAACTGTGTGGGCGTGTACTTGACCGTGATAATGACGGTCTCCTATTGGTTTAGAAACAGTAATCGTCCCAGCAATATACACATCTGAAATATGCGGGCGGGTATGGAGAATTTAGGGGTGTAAGGAAGTGAAAGAGATGGGTTTCACCCTATCTTGAGGGGTGTTTCTCTATCTTTGCCGATTACTTTGTTTGGCTGACAGTGATCGAATATTCACATGTGGCTTATATTTACTTCTTTTTGCAGTTAAAAGGATTCTCTTGAGGGGATGTTATTATTATTTTTTCTTCTAAAGCTTTTTATTTCAAAAGAGTATGATATCACTTTTGTTTTATTATTAAGTATCAGGGCTGTTTTTAAGTTATTTAATTACACTTAATTCAAAATGACCAAAAGTCAGGTAAAGGAGAAAAACAATAAGAAATAGATGCAATGTTATTTGAATAAGATGATAGATATTTAGAAAATTAAGATAATGGAAAGTTAAAGAAGCAAAATGGAAATTGCACATTTTCTACGATAAAAATTTGCTTCCACACCTCCATCCCACCCGATTTTCAAAATTCCATCAAGGAATAATAACATCTAAGTTCAAAATTTATCACCAATATTTTTCATATCACAGGCACATTTAAATTAAGTGCGGTCCTAAAAAAAATAAATAAATAAAATTCAACAACAAAATATTTTGTTACATACTTACTTTAAAAAGAAAAAAAACATTTCACTAGTAACCAATTAATTGCAACTAAACTGGTTTTCATGGAGAAGATTTTCTTCATTATTGTCAGTGCTGTCAGTGGCACTATTGTCAGTGCTGTCACATTGAATACTTGGTTTAAAAGGAAAACTTAAAACAAAAAAAAAAAAAAACTTAAAAAACTGAGAGTATTTTCTTCTACAAAATAAATAAATAAATGAAATTTGATTATTTTTTTTTTGTTTACAATATGGATAAATTAAAATAGATTTTTTTTATTATTGTGTTAAACATTCATATCTAGATTGAGTATAATTTCCAATCTTTAAAACGAATTTAGATTTCTTTTATGTCCTTGAATTATGGAATTTTTTGGATTTATTTCAATTTAATTTTGGTAATGCACGTCAATTCAGAGAAAAATTTAAAATATTTCAGATCAGGGTTGGCATGGTTTAAACCAGGCCTGTCCAACCTTTTGCTAAGTAGGGACGCATCTCAACTCTCACTGAGCAACGAGGGGCGCCATTATGAACATGATTCAAAACATGCAAAAAAATATTTCTCACAATATTAGGACCAAACACATATGCAAATGCATCTAGCAGGAGAAGACATAAAAATCCTATCAATCTAAAGCTACATGAAAAAAAAATTATTTAATTAAAAAAAAAAAAAAAACTTTTAGATAGTAGTAAATTTCGGATCATATACATTTTTATGTGAGAGGCTGTTTCCAAAAATTTTTGAAGTGGAAAGAGGTAGAAACTTAAATCTTGCTTATAATTAAAATAAAAAGATAATCCAGGCACATTGTTGGGTTTTCTTTTAAAACGATAAAAGTTTTCCTAGATTTATTTTGGAGACGCAAATTTGTCAGTATGAAAAGTACAGAAACAAGGACAAGCACACTGTAAAAAAAAAATCTGTGAAGGTACTAAACATTTTCTAGGAAACTGGGATTCCAAGAACTTTTGATGTAACGATAACAGGAAAAATTCATGTAAACGATTCTGAAACTTGAATTTTTGCTGGTACCGTTACTGGAAAAGTTCTTGGAATCCCAGTTTCTTAGAAAAGGTTTAGTACCTTTGCAGATTTTTTTTTACAGTGCATGATATAGTGGCCAATCCATGGGTAGTTAAAAAGAGATAGCATGAAAGAGCATTAACTGATAGAAATCATTTCAAACGATATTATAGAATTTTTAAAAAACAGAATGGATGAAATTGCCTAACATTTCAGTGGTCTGAGGCGAAAATGGCATAATTTTTCCCGTCTTATAAAACAATAGGCCGTTGAATCAATATCAGCAATAATAGTAAAGTCGTTTAACTTCCATGCATGATGGTAAGATGCTTATTTTTTTTACGTTTTACCTTCTTATATATTTAAAACTTATTGCCAATTTTTATCAATTCTCATCATCATAATTTCGTAAAATGCTTTATAAGGAATAACTATGAAATAAAGAAGAAACGCAATAACACTGTAAAGTACGTTTTCCTTTTTGAAGTGTGAAATACACTTACACTTTAGAAGTATTTTAAGAAAATATTAAAGGTTTTAAACAAAGTATCCTTTAAAATGGAATTTTATTTTTAAAAAATGCAAACAGAAAAACTTAAAAAGGGCGCCAAGAAAAGCCTCAAAGGGCGCCGCGTTGGACAGCCCTGGTTTAAACCAATAGGTATGAACCATGGTTTAAACCAACTGTTTTTTTTTTCTAAAAAAAATGTTTTTTTAAAAAAATCTAATGAAATTTTCTCTTTTTTTCTTTAATTTACATGTTCCAGAAAATTGGATATAAATAATATTTACTTTTAATACTTTATTTCAGCAATATGCATAAGATATAATCAATTTAGGTTTTTTTTTTTCTATGTGTAGGACTAATATCAGTATGTGTTGGTGAACATATCTATTGCTTTAAAGAAAAAGCTTCAAACATGTGAATTGACCAAACATAAAATAGACTTTAAATATTCAATTTTTTTGTATTAAATATTTTATTTTCTGAAAAAACACAGATTATCATAATTAATAACATATCATTATGCTTTCTAAGATTATGCTCATCTGTAAAAGAAATTTTTCTTGATTGGGGAGATTATCTTGAAAAATTAAAATCAAAACACGAAGTTGAATAAGAAAGCATTCAAAGACTGGGTGCTAGTTATAGCATTTTAATTATAACGATATTATTTTTTTCCTTGTTATGACTGAATCTAATGACCAAAAATGTTGACTTCAAATTGTCACTCCAAAAACTAACTCCCCAAAAGTATTCGAATAACTGTGGAAAAAAAATTATTTTTATCGATCTATATCCAAATGTTTATTATTAATAATCAAAAAATTGTTTATAAAGATTTTCAGATTATCAATGTTTCATTGTATAGAGTAGTTTACTGTCTGAGCATAAGACTATTTGCAAATATATTGCTTAAATTGAAATTTCTTTTTTGAATTTTCTACATACATTTACTGTAATTATTTAATTTAAATTATTTTAAAATGAAGTTTACTACTTATAAACCAATATTATAATGTTTAAAACACTACTTATAATCCAATAATGTTTTTTATGAATAAATATGCATGTATATGTAATAAGAAAGGATTTTTTTAAAAAACCCGGTTTAAACAAAAAAGAAACTGGTTTAAACCAAAAAACCGTTTTTTTTTTTTTTTGGGGGGGGGGGGGGGGGTTCGAAAGAACCAGATTTTTTTCCAACCCTTTTTCAGATGAAATCTGATTTCTTTGATCTATCTTTTAATTTATTAGAGACAGTCTTGGCAATTAGTAAAAATATTAAAACTTAAAAGCGTTATTTATTTTTGTATTAAAATATTTATAAATTAAAACAAAAATATAGGGAGATGTTCCAATGTATAATTAATATTCTTTCTATTATGCAATATAATAAAACATCTAAAAGAGGAGCTATTTAAGGGTAAAAATAGTTTTAGTTTAGACAATTTGTGAATTTGGCGGTAAAAGTATGATAAAAAATTTTACTTTTTATGGAAAAAAGAATCTACTCATAACTTACGAAAGTAAAAATGGAATTTTCAACTGTTTGTAAGAGAGTTTTAAACTGTACCATTGTTGCCTTTTTTATAATTCATATAATTTATAAATTTATGATAATATCTGGATATTATCATAAATTTATTGTCATTGCAATTTTATTTTATAAATCCACTGTGTCCACAGCTAGCAATTTAAGGATTATCAATAACTTAAAATAATAAAGAAAATTAAAGAACTTTGATAATTTTTCCCTGCTCAAAAGTGCATTTTTTATAGATAATTCTGCATCACATTCCAAACTCCTTGAGCGTGTAAATAAGTAGCTTCAGGGTGTCCAGGAAATAACATCCTGATTTTAAAAATTAAATTTCTCAAAAACAAAGATCGACAGAACTATGCGGTAAACGGTTTGTTTATTAGGTAAGCTGTAAAACTCTTATATAGAAGTTTCGAACGGTGAATCTTTGGAAAATATTGTGTTACAAAGAATGCTTTCATTTGACATTTTTCTTGTTTTAGATTGCTTGCAGAGATAGAGTTTTTCGGCTTAAATTGCCATAGTTTAAAGATTTTGGAATTAAATTTTTAAAATTTCGAAATTCAAGAAATTTAGTTCGAAAAATCGTTAAACTATAGCACTGTAAGCCGAAAAACTCTATCTCTGCAAGCAATCTAAAACAAGAAAAATGTCAAATCAAAGCATTCTTTGCAATCAGAACACAATCTTTTCAAAATATTCACCGTTCGAAACTTCTATATAAGATTTTTACAGCTTACCTAATAAACAAACCGTTTACAGCATAGTTCTGTCGATCTTTGTTTTTGAGAAATTTAATTTTAAAATCAGGGTGTTTTTTGCTGGACACTCTGTATTTGGACATAAGAATAGTTTTAATAGTGTTTAATAAATCACATGTATTACTCACTAGTTTTAAATTCTGAAGAACTATTCTAACTGTTCTAGTCATTTTTTAATCTTAGAACATGACATGTGTAGCCTTTATTCAGAAATTATGAAAACGAATAGTATTTTCCATTTTTCGATAGAAGCATGCGTTATTTTTGAAAATATTATCAAAATTGACGTTTTGAACCACAATCTTCGGTGGGAAGCAGTAAAAAAATTGTCATGAATGAAATAATCAAATAAAAATCATGATGTAAGGCATTTAAATTAGGAAAAAAAGAGAGAAGAAGAAGTCTGAAATTTTGAGCAAGGAAAATATATATATATATTAGAATCACCTTATAAATGCTTGCTCTTAACTTGTACTGTAAAAGCTTTATTACCTTTTTTAAAACATTCTTTAAAAATTTCTGAATTTTAAATTCTGAAGATAAGTGTGAAAACAATCCTAAAATAAGCCAATTTCTTTTCTTTTCTTTTCTTTCTTTCTTTTTTTTTTTTTTCATTTCATTTCATACTCTAATAGATGATACCGAAATACTTACATTATAATGAAAATATTAAGGCAAGAATGTGCTGAATTCCGTTGAATGCGTGCATTCAACGGTTAAAGATATGTACAAATATTATACAGACATAAATACAATAAATATAATAAACCCAACTGGAATGAAAAAAACTGCCCCTATTGGGTTTTTTCTCCAGCTGGGTTTATTGTACGTATGATATTTATATTATTTTTGTATATTTATTTTATGCACACATAAAATGTTTGCCCACTTTTTTCCTGATGATATATTTTTAAAGATACAATATCTTTTTTTGTAACATTCCTATTAATTTTTGTTGTTCTATGACTATTACCCTTTTTATGCTCCCATAATTAGCAGTATGCGGAGCGTCGTGGGAAAACCGTTTTGCACAAAAGCACTTGTCAAAGAATACTATTAGAAGCCTTTCTTCCAATTTTTTTAATTTATAAACAGACTCTAAAACTTCAGCATAAATACTTTCTACCAGACAAGAAAGCAATAAATGATTTTTTTTTCCTAGAATTAACACTCAAAGAAATAAACAGGTTACTATTCTCCCTTGTTTGTTTCCGACAACAACCAGCAAAAACATGTGGGGGAAGGGAAAGAATAATCATACATCAACATGACATTTAAACCACGCCTCTCCCATTAACAAGTATAGTACACAGAAATGCAAGTAACGGACGAATCCATTTTACGATATCGCTCTTTTATTAGGTCAGGATTTAAGGGCAGTAAATATTTCCCTTCTGCCGGTGTTAAAGAGTTAATAATTTGTAAATATGTGGGCCAATAGTCTTTTTTACTTCCCCCAATTTCAGCTTTCTACGTTTAATAATTTATGTGTAAACTAGCTGTGACAGACAGACATGGGAGTGATCTTATAATGATTGTATTTTCACTTTATAAGTACGGAACCCTAAAAATCTATCTAAAAATAAGTATACCTATCACATTATTTACTTTTATTCTTATACAATATTTGCTATCTCTAGAACAAGGGTGATTTTGAGTAAACAAAACAAATCTGAAATTCACAGCGAGTTTTCTGAAAGATAATAGCAAAGAGGAGGGAAGAAGCGGCAGAAAATCCACTCCCAGAACAGCTTTTTCTTCTTTATGCCTCTTTGACAAAATTTGCATTTTTCGCGATATTTCGAAAAAATATGCGTTTTTTTCGCTATCTTTTGACAAATTTGCGGTTTTTAAACGATCTTTTGACAAAATTTGCCATTTTTAAATGATTGTTTGACGAATTTGTGGTTTTTCTCACTATTGTTTTATAAAATTTGCTGCTTTTTGAGATCTTTTGACAATTTTTGAGAATCTTTTGCGATCCTTTGACGACATTTGCGTTTTTATTGAAATTAAAAAAATTTCGTGATCCACGGAAAAAACTGCGTTTACTTTTTCACTATCCTTTGAGAAAATTTGCGTTTTTTAACAATCCATTGAAGAAATTCGCATTTTACTAACGATCTTTTGACAAAATTGATTTTTTCAGCGACCATTTGTCGAAATTCGCAATATGCCTTACGTACGAATTTTTTGATTCATGACTGATTATTTTAATTATGGGATATGACTGCTTTAATTTTTTAGAAAATTCGGAACAGAATAATTCCTGCGTTTGTGGAAATTAATTACTTATTCATCTTCACCTTTTTTATTGGACTCACTTCCACAAGTTTAGTTCTCCGAGCTGATTAACAGACACTTCAAGACAAAAATGATTAATTTTCATTAAAACTTTTGAAGGGTTTTTAATTATTATTTCCATTAATTAACAATAGATCTTTACCTAATAGGAAACAATGGATTTTCTATCCTTTTTTACTTCTCGCGTACCTCTATACTCTCTTCGATAGAAAAGATTTCACGGCGAAATACAACATACACATTTTAGGCATTAATAAATATATACGTTAATATGCCTGAACCGAAGCAAATATTTATTGTTAAAAATATGAAATCAAGATGCAGCTGATACTATTGGAAACAAATATACTCGCTTTTTAATTGATCAATTTAGATATATTACCTTATCTGACTTATCATGAAGTAAAAATTCGTTAATTTACTATTGTAATTTAATTTATTAGCATAACTTTAAGTGTTATTTTATTATAATTTCTCCATTCTTGTACACTGTTTTTAGTTTAGAGGCATTAGTAATTCTTTACACGATCTTTTCTTTCATAGCTTTAACACTAGAACCGCGGCGACGGGTCATTTTGACCCGTACAAAATGGATAGGTATCGATTGAAACCAGAAATCTCTTCACAGAATAAGTTATATATGTTCTGAATTAAAATAGTTTAAATAAATAACTTAAAATGTTCTAAATAAAAATTTTGGTGTAAAATATTTTGATGAAAATTGAGTAAAATTTCCCGCGGTTCTAGTGTTAATCCTTTTTTAATACTTTACTTAATTATTTAATATTGTAGTTTGCTGCAAGCATTTGTTATTATTTTAGTATATTATTACAATAAAATTGTTGTATAAAAGTATAAACAATTGTAACTAAATTGTTTCTTGTATATTTAAATAAGCAACAATGCGTAAAACTTATCTTTGTCATTTATATGAATGCTTCAAAACGTAAAGTTTCGATAATACTGTGCATATGGAACAAAAGAGAAAACGGTGGTGAGAAGCATTTTTAGTAAACTGTTATTCAAAAACAATTAAAACCTCATTCATAAAATTAACTATTTAACTTTACATTACAAAGAACTTTATTATTATAAGTTTTGAATTTTTTTTTTTTTATTCAGTTAATTTTCTGATATCAATTAGTGAAAACTGTCAAAAACAGACTTACCACATTTTTGATGAGCTGAACATCAACAACAAAAAATGATAAATAAATAAAGATAAATAAAATAAAATAAATAAATAAAAGGGAAAAGCTTTTCAGTATTGAAATTTGGAAAAACAAGTAGCTCTACAAGCGATCTGTGTAAGAAAAAATATTTAAGGTGGGTTCGATCTCCTTTATAAAAAATAATGACAGTGGAATATGGTACATGATCTTTTATCTCTTCCATTTTTAATTATGTTTTTCCAACACATTATTTTTCCACATAAATTTTTATGTCGAATGAAAATTTCATAATATATAAAATATAAATAATTTTATACTGAATATTTTGGTTTTTGATTCATCATGATAGGTATGAAAATAAAGCAGCCACAGTATTTCCTACGAAATATGTTTTTCCTCCAAAAAATGCTTGTGTAGCATTTTAAAAACCAAAAAGAGTCTATAAAAAACCATTTTTTTAAATTTAGTAAATTATGAAAAAACTGAGTTAAAAGATTAGTAAAATTAAAAATGTGGAGCAACACCACCTCAGCATCAGTATTAGATGAAAGTTATAAGTTAATATCTTTAATTAAAAAAAAACTTATATCAGATTCATGTGTTTTGTACAACGATCAAATTACGATCAAATAAGGAATTGATGAACCAATTACATGATCATGTTTCAATCATTTTGCTGCCCTGGATAATTATTGTAAAACGAAATTCACTTTAACAGTATGAATACAAAACATATATACATATTTAGAAAAACTTTATTTGACAATTACAGACATTCTTGAACAATTTTATTAAATAAAAACAAATTTATATTTAAAATAACATATCAAATATATGTCACACAATAAGGTAATAAAACACAATTTAAACTGCAGGCGTAAAATTTTAAATGTCTCACAACAATGCAGTAAAAATCTCATTTTCTGAATGAAGACATTCATAGATTTTTGAATAAAATCTGTAGTGTGTCGTCTTAACATAAAACATATAGATAAGAATATTTTTTTGACACATTAACCATTGTATGAATTATATATAGCGGAGACTGTGGAGGATTTATCTACCACATTAGTTTTCATAATTAAAAGAATTTCAGTGTTTTACCAATAGGAGTCAATCAAAGCTACTGAAATGCTCAAAATATTGTCTTTGTTTGTATAGAGATAATCAAAATAGCTGTAGGAAAAATCAAATGTCAGGAATTTTCAACCAAAAACATGAATATTTAAAAATATTTTGTAAATTTTTTAAGATAAAATGTATCATAAAAAATTAAGCAAGTAGGTTTTAACTAAAGCAGAAGTATTGAGCTTTCATTCCAGGCATAAAGATTATGTGGTAATTACGGCTTAACATAACAATGCGCTTACAGAATAGATTACAGAACGGGTAAGTAAAACGGGTTGATGGAAAAAAAAGTTTATAGCTGAATAAAAATAGATATGCAAAATTTTCTATAGTATCCACTGCAAGGAAAATAAAATGAAGGTAGGAAAAAAAAATAGAAACTTTTTTCCATTTAAATAACGCTCACAATATGCAAATATAAACAGAGGAAAAATCAAGAAATGGCAATAAGTAATGAAAACAGCAGTCTTAAAATTTAAGGGATGACATGGCTGAGACGCTATGCCCACTCACATTCATTTTATTACAATAATTTAGGCTCATTTATTAAATGAAATGGGTTAAACCTCTCTAGTTTCCTTTGATTCGTAACAGAATTGTTCACTATGTAATATGAATATTATTTGCTTTCCACATGAAAGTTAGTTATAAAAATGTTTCATGAAAGGAATCTGAATTAGTACACAATAAATATGAAATAAATGATATTAACTACATTTTAATAAATAAAACGTTGGATTAAAATAACCCTTTGATATAGATGTTTCGAAAATTAACTATATATTTTTAAAAGCACTCCAGAAGTCAAATCATAGCAATATCATCTTGCAACATTTGTCTAGGGCATAATCAAAATATGCTTTTACTTTGTATGAGATTGAAAAGATCTTTAGAAAAGACTGTTAGAAACACTTACCCGAACATACTTTACAAAACATTTGCGTTTTGGAGACCAGCATAATATATTTATGATCTCAAAAAATTCCCCAGAATTAAGTAGTTTACCAATGAATAGATTCTTCATCTGTAACAACGCGGGTATGCAATTTTAGATGTCCATTTTGCAAGACTTTCACAGGCTAATATTTTTCAATTTTATTTCACACTCATTTCTCAAAACAAAAAATTATTGACATACGTTCGAGAATTTTTGAAAGAGAAATATACTACAAAATCTGTTTTTTTAATAGTTGCATGAATAAAATATAAAAATAGTTGTCTTTAGCAATCCTGGGTTTGTGAACATGCATTAGAGTGTACATCACAAATGAAGTCTTTCAATTTGTATGTTTCTTTAGATTGCTACTGACTGAAAATTCTTAGAAACATATTTCACTTACAAAAGGTTTTCCTTTGTATGGATGAGCAAATGTGCATTAAAATGGCTCCTTTGCGAAAATTCCCTAAAAATATTTCACAAATAAAAGATTTTTTCTTTATATGGGCGAGTAAAAATGATTTTAAATTACACTTCACTAAAAATCGTTTGGAAAAAAATTCACAAACAAGAGATTTTTTTGTATGACTAAGCAAAGATTTTTTTTAAATGATCTTTTAGAACATATTTAACAAACAAAAGGTTTTTTCTTAGAATGAGTGATCAAATGTGATTTTAACTGATACCTCCATGAAAACCCTTTGAAACATATTTCACAAACAAATTGCTTTTCCTTTGTATGGGTTAGCAAATGTTTATTTAATTGAGACCTCTGATGAAATCTTTTAGAGCATGCTTCACAAACAAAAGGTTTTTCCTTTGTATGAGTATATAAGTGAGATTTTAAAGAAGAACTGCGTGAAAATCCTTTGGAACATATTTCACATACAAATGGTTTTTCATTTGTATGGATACGCAAGTGTGCTTTGAAACTATCATTTCGTGAAAATCCTTTGGAACATATTTCACATACAAATGGTTTTTCATTTGTATGGATACGCAAGTGTGCTTTGAAACTATCATTTCGTGACAATCTTTTGGAACATATTTCGCAAACAAAAGATTTTTCCTTAGTATGTGTCAGCAAATGTGCTTTTAAACTACTCTTAACGATAAATCTTTTGGAACATGCTTCGCAAACAAAAGGTTTTTGCGTGGATAAGTGAGTATGAGTGGATAAGTGAGATTTCAAAGCACAACTGTGTGAAAATCTTTTGCAACATATTTCTCAAACAAATGGTTTTTCTTTTGAATGGGTGCGCAAATGAGTTTTCAAAGTGCTATTTTGGGAAAATCCTATGAAACATATTTCACAAACAAATGGTTTTTCTTTAGTATGGGTTAGCAAATGTTTATTTAAATTACATTTCTGTGAAAATCTTTTGAAACATATTTCACAAACAAAAGGTTTTTCATTTGTATGAGTACGCAAATGTTTTATAAGATGACAACTTTGTGAAAATCTTTTAGAGCATATTTCACATACAAAAGGTTTTTCCTTTTTATGGATACACAAGTGTTTTTTCACACCACTATTTTTTGAAAAATCTTTGGAACATATTTCACAAAAAATGTCATCTCTGCTACTTGAAAGTGACATGAGGCACTGATATATTTTTAAAGGAAATGTTTTTCCCTTTAAGTCAGACGATAAATTCTCTGCATAATTAAGTCATTTGCTGAAATTCTCAAAAAGATGCTTTAACTGTTAAAAAAATGCCATTTGTTCCTTTTTTATCTGAAATATTGTAAAAAAACTTTTTTATCTGGAAAGCTCAATGCATGTTAATTATTTATTTTCAATGAGTTAAAAAATTTATAGTATTTAGTAAAATAAAAAACAGAAAATTGTAGTAGAAGCTATTTAGTATTTATTCATATTAACCAATAAAAACATAGATGATTTGTAGTAACAACAAAGCATCAGAAATATCTTCTGTAGACTAACACATTTTTAAATCTTAAATGTTATTAGTAAAATATATTCTTTATTAATATAAAGTCAAACAGAAGCATAAAAATAATAAACTAAAATTGGAAAATACTAATTTGATCAGTTATTAGACAATGATCATGAAAATTAAAGGATAATGAGTAGAATTAAACTGACTCAATTAATACTGTAACCAATGCTTAATGCATCATTCATTTATGTCAATTAAATACTATTACATACAAAATTGCACTTCCGCGCATAATTTAACGTCGTAAATATGCAAATTAGGCAATTTTTAATGTGGTGCGCCAGGCGTATGTTGGAATTATGGTCTGTAGAGTTTGTTTAAATTAAAATCGATGCCTGATAGTGATCAGTATTCATTATTTATGGCTCAAAAGTATCATTTAAGAAAAAATCATGAGTGGCAAATCACTGATAAACAAATTTTAACGAATTTTCTGTTTCTCTACATACATTGAGTGTTTCTTATAGATTTCAAGCTGCTGAAAAAGAATATGTTTGTAAAAATTTTCTATCACCCTCCAATTTTTAAAAATTTTATGTATACTTTTCGGAGTATGTAGGCATCGTTTAGGCATTATAATTATAAAACATTATTCTATTACATGTGTTTGATTCACACAAACATTTTTTCTTATTACAAAGATAAAATATACAGCAAAAAAGTAGAAACTGATGTCCCTCTAATAATAATAATCTATGTTAAGAGACCTTGACCAGACAGCGCTAGCCGCCCCCACAGTATTTGGTTTTAACACAAATCCATTACAGTTGAAACTTATCTCTCGGCGAGCGCACCACTATGTCTTTGTCCTGTAAGACTTTTTACTTAAATTTTGATTATAATTATCCTATTTTCCTCTGAGAAATGTGAAAAATGTCTAGAGGATGCATTAATGAACCCGATTCTTTTTGCTATGTGTGCAAGGAGCTAACTTTGAAAAAGCATCGATTCGCTTTCACGCAGCTAATAAAGAAGCCTATCACATGTACTTTAGATGTAAAGTAGGTGAACAAGGTAAGAAATAGGCGCCTCATTCTTGTTGTACACGATGTGCTACAAACCTCCGAGCGTGGATAAAAGGTACAAGAAAGAGCCCTTTGCTATGCCCATGATATGGTGCGAGCCGAAGGATCATATAACCGACTGCTACTTTTATATTACAAAAATTAAAGGATTCTCTGCAAGAAGTAAACATAAAATTAAGTACCCGAACTTAGATTCAGCAATACGACCAGTATTACATAATGGTGATTTACCAATACCGAAACCTCCAGAGAATTTTACATATTGCGATGCAGCAGAATTAGAAATTGATGAAATTGAAACATCCTCTACATCTGATATAAACTATTCTCTTGGCATAAATGAAGAACCAAACGTAATTACTCAAGAAGAATTGAATGATCTTGTGAGAGACATAATTTTTTAAAGAAAAACTCAGAATTACATGGATCAAGATTGCAAGGTTGGAATCTCCTGAAAAACAATACAAAAATATCTATTTATCGAGATTGACATAAGAAATATTCGACATTTATTTCAAGAAAAGGGGATTTATGCTATTGTAATCATATATGTGGTTTAATGTCTGCTTTAAATTGTCAATATAACTCGCAACAATGGTGATTGTTCATCGATGGTTCGAAAACCAGCTTGAAGGGTGTGCTTTTTCCTAATGGAAAAGTCTTGCCGTCTGTTCCAATAGCATATTCTTGCACAATGAAAGAGTCTTATGAAAATATGAAGATACTGCTTCACGAAGTTGATTAATCGCATCATGATTGGAATATATGTGTGGATTTTAAAGTAATTGCCATTCTTATTGGTATGCAACAAGGTTATACAAAATATTGTTGTTTCCTATTCAAGTGGAATAGCAGAGCAAAACATTATATCAAAAGAAGTGGCCAGAGCTCAAACAATATATTGCAGGTGAAAAAAATATCCAAAACGTTCCTCTAATCGATAAAAAGAAAATTATTTTTTCATCTTTCCACGTAAAGTTGGGATTGATGAAGAATTTCGTTAAAGATATAAATAAAGACGATCGTGGATTTCAATATCTGCAAGAACAATTTCCGTCGCTAAGCTATGGAAAAAATAAGGAGGGTATTTTTGTTGGCCTGCAAATTAGACACTTTATGAAGGACAAAAATTTTGAAGGTACATTAAGCGATTTAGAAAAAGCAGCATGGATCGACTTTAAAAATGTTGTGACACATTTCTTAGGAAATCATCGAAATCCTTACTATGAAACATTAATTAAAGCCATGTTAAAAAGTTACAAAAATTTAGGATTTCAATGTCGTTGAAAATTCACTTTTTAGAATCTCATTTAAATGCCCCTCCCCTCCGAAAATGTGGGTGCTGTGAGCGACGAGCATGAAGAGCGCTTCCACGAGGATATTTCTGCAATGTAAACCCGATATCAAAGCAGGTGGACCCCTAATATACTGGGAGATTACTGTTAGAACCTTATTAGGGAAGCTAATAAATGTATCTATAAGAGAGCACCCACAGATAAGATATTTACCGCTACATAAAGAATGAAATTTCTTATTAATATCACTTCTTTTTATAAAAATTCTTCTACATTTTTCTGAAACTTAATAAACAATGAATGTTTCCAGTGTTTTAAATATTAATTTTAAGCTTTATAAATGTTTATTTAAAATTTTGTCATTACTAAAATACCAAAAGATAAATTTTATAAGGTATATGTGTTGAATAAATACTACAAAATTCAGATTTTCAAGCTATTGAATTTTTAAAAATCTGCGGGTGATGGAAACTTTTTAATGGCATATTCTTCCGCAGTATCACCTAAAATAGAAAAGTCACCACATAGTTAAAAACAGAAACCTTGTTTATCAGTGTAATTGGTAAAGTAAAGGGAAATCAAACACAAATTGAGGTCGCCCAAGAACTGTATAATCCTTAAAGTGTCACACCGAGAGCTTCGAGCGGCTTTTTAAACATTTAATAGGTTGAAAGACAGCCTGATCAAAGGAGACCAAGAGCAACAATTGCATCCGAAGACTGTTTTCTGATATTTTCAGCTCGAAAAAATCGCAATGGGACTACAAGAGATTTAGTTTCAGATCTTCAGACTACCACAGGTACTCTAATTAGCCATTCTACTGCTGAATGAAGGTTTAACAAGGGTGGACTATGTGCGAAATAAATGCTAATTTGCGTCCCACTCATTCAAATTTTAGAAGAGGCCCATCTAAACTGTTGACATCGTGATATTCAAAAAAGCCAAGAGGACTGTGCTCGAATAGGATGTTTTAAGGGAAGGCAAGTTGCTTGTTCCTTCCTTTTTTCCAGATCAAAAGAGGTCTAGAATGGATGTTCAGACTATATCTGAAATCGCCAGTAAACAATCCTCGAGCCCAGTCTTCTTGACACCATTGAACATGACGACGATTGCAGTTTAAACGGGCCCCTTTGGAAGTTGGAGTGAGTGGGACACAAACTGCTGGTTTTCTCGCATACAGTCCACCCACGTTAAGCCTCGTGCAGTAATAGAGCGATTAATTAGAGTTCCTATGGCAGCCTGAAGATCTGAAACCTAATCTCTTGTAATCACTTCGTGGTTTCTTCAAGCTGAAAGTAATTGAAAATGGTCTTTGGATGAAGTTATTGCTCTTGGACCCCCTTGACTTGGCTGTCTAACAATCTATCAAGTGCTTAAGAAGTGGCTTGAAGCTCTTGATATGACATTTTGAGAAATATTCAATTCTTGTTCAACATCCATTTGTGTTTGACCATCGTCGATTCTACAAATTATTTTTCACTTAAACTATGCTTTTAAGCCATAACTAGTTAATACTGATCACAATAAGACATTGCATTTAATTTAACCCATTAAGGCCCCTGTCCTCGCTCGAGGAAACGCTCGCGAGCTAATGCTATTCCTATGGGGAAGCATTTTTCTAATAACTCTTTCGCATTTTGACATTTTTGAATAATTTTTTTTTTCATTTGATAGCTGAGGTTCATGCCGACAGCGCACCTTTTTTACTTTTTCGATTTTGGTTGCAGATATTTTTTACAAAGTTAGATTCACTTTCAAAACCAGTTTCGAAATTGAAAGTGCTTTTTTAAAAAATATCTGCAACCAAAATTGAAAAATTAAAAAAGGTGCGCTGTCGGCATGCACCTCAGCTATCCAATGCAAAAAAAATTATTAAAAAATGTCAAAATGCGAAAGAGTTATTAGAAAAATGCTTCCCCATAGGAATAGCATTAGCTCGCGAGCGTTTCCTCCAGCGAGGACAGAGGCCATAACGCCCAGCGCCCTCGTTTGAGGACGGTTACAAAAACAGGAAGAAAGCGGTTTTCCCACCAGTAAAGAGGAAGAAAAATGTATACCTTATTACACGAGACAGAATCCTCGATAAATTTAGATAAAAGTTAATTTGCTTTTAAAAGTGGTGGGAAATACAAAATTTAAATTTTAGCGAAGAAAATAATTCGGGCGTTAATGGGTTAAACAACTCTACAGATGAAAATTGCAGCATACGTCCTTTGCGCACAACATTCACAATCGCCTAATTTAGATATTTACGACGCTAAATTATGCGCGGAAGTACAATTTTGTATTTAGTAGTATTTAATTAACATAAATAACTGGGCATTGGTTGAAACGTGAAATGAGTAAGCATAATTTTACTCATTATTCTTTAATTTTGATGACCAGTGTATAATGAAATATAATAAAATATTTTTGACAATTTATAGCATTAGAATTTTGAAAAAGAAATTCAAACTATGAAAAAAAAATTCTATCGTTTGGATTTATTGAATTGCTCTTAAAATTGTGTTTAGATATTTCATTTTTTTTCTTTGCATGTAAATCTGGGATAAACTGTACTCCAGTAATCCCTTTTAAATAAAAGTAATGAAAAGACGTGCTAAAATAATTGAAATTTTCAACTTTAGGCACGAAAATGCTATTGGGAAAACGCTAAATAAGAAGCAAATATTAAACATACGATAATTCTTAAACTTACAGCTACTTTTCACAAGCAGTATACACATTATGCATGTTCTTAAAAGTACCGCAAACAGGGCAAAAAATTCATTTCGTTTTAAGACAGTCATTTATTTTAACATGTTTAAAGAAACTATAATTATTAATACATGACAAAGAGACAAAGCAAAGTAAAAAAAAATAACATCAATAAATTATAAAATCGCAAATTTTATTATATTATCTGATTTCCATAAATAGATTTCTTACTTTTCATTCTCTTAATTTGAGAAAAGCCAGTGAATTGCTTTTTTAACTTAGTTGTTTTTCAAAGAGTGTTGAAACGACTGGGATGGCGAGACAGACACATGTGAAACGCTCTAAATAGGATTCCAAAAAATTGGGTATTTCATCATTCTACCCCAAAGTTCAGGATTTGTTTAATGCAATGAATAATTTTATATGCATAAAAGAAATAAATTTTACATAAACTTTAAAAGTCCACTAATTTATACATATTTTTAAATGTGTATTAAATATTTATTAATGCTCATCTCTTAAAAAAAAGGATAAAAATATTTACTTTGAACAAATAGTATTCCATTTTCAGCTAATTTAACATATTTTACCCCATTTAAAAATATTAAGTTTTCAAAATGATCATACAGTTTCGAAAACACTATATTTTTAAACATTTCATTAAACTTTATTACTATATATTTAATTTTATATAACTGTTACGGTATTTATTGAATTAATTTGTTCTAATTATTCTATATATTTTTCTAACTACATGGAATTAATTTTTATATCCTAGAAAAACAAATGCAACCATTTTTTACAATTACTACAACTATGTTAATTGCTAGGTATGATATGTTGAAAAAAATATCCTCTATTGCACTAAATAGATAGTAATTTGCATCGGAAAATTAAAAATTATGCATGATGGGCTTGACAGTTATCCTTTTGTGTGCTACATAAATCCTTCTCAGCTTTGAGGTATACAGCATATACCTTCTGGATGTTTTTAAAAAACTCTGCATGCCTCTCTAATGTTGAATCAACATTGGAATTTTTGAAAATAAGAAAATGACCTTTTACAATTTTTTTCATCTAAGATATAATAGTAAAATTTAATTAAAAGATTATAATGTAAATATTGATTAAAATTAAATGGGATGAATTGGAGATATAGAGGAAGATATACAGCATACACCTTCTGGATGTTTTTAAAAAATTCTGTAAGCCTTCTGTTTTTCAAATAAAACTATATAGCATATGTTCTACAGTATTTTTACTCTGAATCTAGTGCATACCCACTGGTATTTTTATGATGACTACACCACAAGATACAATCTGTAAATACAAATTTTGTGAAACGATCGCGAAAAAATCCTGTGTAAGCGACCCCCTCTAATTATTTTACGATTTACGTCACCTTTGGGGGAGCGGATTAACGGTATTTTACGGTTATATACATATATATGTGTGTAAAGCCAGTTAGCAAAACATCCGGATTTTGAAGAGCTCTGAATTTTGGATGTCCGTATATTTGACTTTGTACTATAGTACAAGAGTCAAAGTTGTAGCTTAGTGTTTTTTCCACAGACTTCTCACACAACACACTTTTCATTCATATTCTAGATATCAGTGCTATAATTTTGTTCTTATTTTTAAATTTTCCGTGTTTTTTGTTTTTTTGGAGGAGGGGAGTGCCGAGTTTCGGACGGACCCGAAATCCGGAAAATTCCAAAATCCGGAAAGCCTTCGGTCCCGACGATTCCGGATAATAGGTCCTCTACTGTACTAATAAAGTCTTGATTCAGTAAAATATTTAATCATACTACATTGCTGTTCCATATTGTTTATTTCCTCCAAAACTGGGTTTCTTACCAAAATTAATAAATATCATGATATTTTCAATGCATTATGCGATATTTTAAGAATTATTTCAAACATAATATAAATAAGAAGAAACTAAAGCACATTGCACTTTACATGAAAACTTTTAAAAGAACAACTTATTAAAAGTTCTTTTTTTTAATTAAAGCAATATTGAAAATCACTAAAACATAAACAAATTTTTTATGCCCTTATATGAAGTTTGAAAAAAAAAAAGTATAGGACTTAGTATCAGCTATCAATAAATGAGAAATTTATAAAACAATTTTCTTTTTCTTCAATCTGGTGAAAAGATATCCTCATGCCACAAACAAAAATTGTACAAAGTATTGTTATGAAATTTCCTCAAAATAGTAGCAATCAGATTAATTCCATTGTTTCAGAGGAGTAATAGGTTTTATTTATTGTTTAGATCTTTTATAATGCCATTTTCTTATTTTACTTATTTCTTATTTCAAAATAATGTGAACAGAAAATGATACCATGTTTTAAAAAACAGGCACTTTTCTTAATGAAGATGTTACTATTTGATACTTTTCCATTTTGCCAATACAGTAGAGGACCTATTATCCGGAATCGTCGGGACCGAGGGCTTTCCGGATTTTGGAATTTTCCGGATTTCGGGTCCGTCCGAAACTCGACACTCTCCTCCCCCCCCCCCTCCAAAAAAAAAAAAAACACGGAATATAGCACTGTTATCTAGAATATGAATGAAAAGTGTGCTGTATGAGAAGTCTGTGGAAAAAACACTAAGCTCTTGACTATACAAACTAAAAACACTAAGCTCTTGTCATTTTGACTCTTGTACTATAGTAGAAAGTCTCAAATCCGGACAACCAAAATTCAGAGCTCTTCAAAATTTTGCTAACTGGCTTTAAATATATATAACCGTAAAATACGGTTAATACACCCCCCAAAGGTGACGAAAAATCGTAAAATAATAGGAGCGGGGCGCTTACACGGGATTTTTCCGAGATCGTTTCACAAAATTTGCATTTTTTGCAAGATATCTGCAGGATTTTTTCGCGATATTTGATGAAATTTGCAGGGTTTTATCGCGATATTTGACGAATTTGTAGAGTTTTTTCGCTATACTTGAAAATATTTGCGTTTTTTATGGGCATGAATCATGATGAAATGAATGGATCATAAATCTTTGAATGACTTATGAATTTTGATACTTGAAGCAATACTTAAAAAAAATTGCGTTTTTTTTTAACGATAATTCTGTCAAAAAAACGCAGAAAGAAGGTGAATTTTGTAAAAAAAAAAAGCCAAAAAAGCATGAAATCTTAAAAAATCTCGAAAAAACGCCCATTTTGATCAAAGATTCATGATTCATTCATTTCGTCATGATTCACCTCGTTCTCAATCGTCTTCATTTCCGGATTTCGGAATTCCGGATAATAGGTCCTCTACTGTACTGAGTTTGATACATAAGGCAAAATGCTTCAGTGAGTAAAGAAAAATATGTTGTATTAAAATAAAAGGATCATTTTCTTTCATAAAACTGAATATTTTCATTACAAGTGTGTCTGCAAGAGAAAGATTTCTGAAATATTTACTTATTCATACCAAGATTACAGATACAAGTCAATAGTTTGAATGTTTACATTCCAAGTGTTACCTGACAAATGCTACTTCAAATATGAAAATATATTAATAGACAATTGCACATTGAAAAAATTTTTAAATGGTAAATATGGTTATGAGAATAGCATATGCAAATTTTGAGACGATGGAAAGGGTGTTAGTTTTAGATTTCATGGGAAAAAATTTATATGATTGTGACAAAGCAATAAATTTTTTTGCTTATTTTTCATTTTGTAATATCAAGCATTCAAGACTGATACCACTTGATTATCCTGTCGACCAAAAAACTATCGCCAAGTTGTAAAATTAAATGTCAATAATGGATGATCGTGACTGTTACATTCAATGACATTAAATAGGCATACATATTTAGAGATGTCATCAAATGATTTTTTTTCACTTTTCATTAGTATTTTTATTAATGTTTCACCCATTTATTTGTTCTTTCGATATTTAAAAAAAAATGCTGGTATTTATAATTTGGTTATTAGTTTGGCGAAATTGTTCGATGGAATAACTAAGTAGTACCATCGAGACTTAATTGATAACTTGGATATAAAAAATTTTTTGATTATATGTTTCTAAATTATTTATACAAATAAAGTTTAATGTTTCAAAAATTCAAACAGTTGAAGCTTTTGAAAAAAGTATTTTGGTAACTTTAGCCAAAAAACTAATTCTTTTAAGACTTATCATAACAAATGTAGCATGGATTTTTTTTTTTCTGTGACTAATTTTTCAGGTTTATTATAAATTAGTATAACAATTCCTTTAAAAAAGTTTCTTTCATTAAAATTTAAATATTTACGTTTTTTTTTTTTAAACGCAAATTTTTTCAAGTGTTGCTTTAAGTATCAAAATTCATGATTCACTCATTTCATCATGATTCCTCCCTTGCTCATCCCCATAAAACGATCGCAGAAAAATCCTATGTAAGCGCCCCCCTTTAATTATTTTACGATTTTTCATCACGTTTGGGGGGGGGGGGCGCAGATTAACAGTATTTATATATGTATGTCTATATACAGTGGACTCTCTCTATTCTGGGACTGACCAAAAATGTTCAGATTATGCAGATGTTCATTATAGAGGGAGATTGGAAATTCATTACTACAACCATTTATAGGGTGACCGAGCCAGTAGTTGACTAGGAAAGGTTGGTGTTATGGGGATTTTACTATATTTCCTTCCTTTTAAACTTTAGAAGTAAATTACAGTCAAAGTTCTATAATCCACACAAATTGGGGCCAAAGGTTGTGCGGATTATGGAATATTGTGGATTATAGAGTACAGTATAGGATCCGTTATCCAGAATGCTTGGGACCCAGAGCATTCTGGATAAGGGGTTTTTCCGTAATTCGGAACACTTTACCGTAAGTATAAAAAATGCACGAAATAATTTCATAAATAGGAAAATATGAATACTAATACATGTAAATACCTTAATTTATAGATTAATTTACACAAAATAAAAAAATAATTATAATAAAGGAAAAAAATATACATATGAAATTTAATTTTGAGATTCTGAAACAGAATCTTTTGATTAGGATTTAGCAAACATTTCTATGATAGTCTTTTGCTTACAGTATGTCTCTTGCACTAATTGTTCTTGTATTTTGTACCGAGACATGATTTGCTGCTCATGGAAGTAGCTCCTCTGTTGCATGCCTGAAATTAATTGTTTGGTATAAAATACTAATTTTTCATTTGATTTCTTTTCAACTGATTCATTCTGCTGGTTGTCCTTCTCATCATCACTTTCATCAGATATATTGTTTGTCATCATTTCACAAATCTCACTGTCAGTCATGTGATTAGTGACAGGAATGTTTTCATTGGCTTTTAAACAATCTTCCACTGCTTTTTGATTAAGCAATTTAGCTTCTGGTCAATTAAAGCCTTTGGCATATGCCAACAGATCAGCAGTAATTTGCTTCTCTTTCGAAATCTTGAAGCCTTGAAAGGCTCATTTTCGTCATCGAAAAATAATGCAGGTGGCCACAAATTGTACCATCCATGGATAAGTGTATCCTTATCCACAGCCTGCCATGCTTTAACAGCAATTCACAAAGCATCTTTGATTGTGAAGCTTCTCTAGAAATTTTTTATCCCAATTCCTTTGTTGCACTCAGTGAGCATTTTTTTGAGAAGTAATTTTTATAGTGAGCTTTTGAAGAAATTTGCCTTTTGTCGCGATTTTTCTGACGAAAGTTGCCGTTTTTCGTGATCTTTTGTTGAAGTTTGCCGTTTTTCGCGAATCTTTTGTCAAAATTTGCCGTTTTATCGCGATTTTTTGGACCATATTTGTTATTTTTTCGCGATCTTTTGGGAGAAATCTGTCTTTTTGGGGGATTTTGCGACGGAATTACCCAATATTACGGCAAATCTTTTGACATAATTTGCCGAAAAATAGTCGGTATTTCGTGATTTTAATGAAATTTGTCGTTTTTTCGCGATCCTTCGACGAGATTACGCGTCCCTGCTAATTTTTCGCGTCCCGTCGCCGATCTTTTGTGTAATTTATGCGCTATAGTGCGTCCGCGGCATCGCTGAAAAAAAAAAAAAAAAAAAAACTAATCACTCTTAATCTAATTACCCTAAAACTAATCAATCTAATATCATGATTATCGCTGAAAATTAGCTGATTTTTAATGAATTTTGCCGTTTTTAAATGATTTTTTGACAAATTCTGCCGTTTTTCAGGATTTTTTTTTTTTTTTTTTTTTTGACAATTTTTTTTTTTTGTGATCTTTTGAAGAAATTTGTCTTTAATCGCGATTTTTTGACGAAAGTTGCCGCTTTTCGCGATTGACGATTTGACGAGATACGCGTCCCTTGGGACGCTTAAGAGCTATTTTTTCGCGTCCCGTCGCCGATCTTTTGTGTAATTTACGCGCTATAGTGCGTCCGCAGCATCGCTGAAAAAAAAAAAAAAAAAAAAAAAAAAAACCTAACCACTTTTAATTTAATTACCCTAAAACTAATCAATCTAATATCGTGATTATCGCTGAAAATTAGCTGATTTTTAATGAATTTTGCCGTTTTTAAATAATTTTTTGACGAAATCTGCCGTTTTTCGTTTTTTGACAGATTTCTTTTCCTTTTTTTCGTGATCTTTTGAAGAATTTTTTTTTTAATCGCGATTTTTTGACGAAAGTTGCCGTTTTTCGCGATTGACGATTTGACGAGATACGCGTCCCTTGGGACGCGTAAGAGCTATTTTTTCGCGTCCCGTCGCCGATCTTTTGCGTAATTTACGCGCTATAGCCCGTCCGTGGCATCGCTGAAAGAAAAAACTAATCACACTAAAACTAATCAATCTAATATCGTAATTATCGCTGAAAATTAGCTGATTTTTACAAATCAGCTTCACAAATCAATTTAGCACGTCCGCGGCGCGAAATACTAAAGGATAGTCACCTTTTAGCATTATTGACTTTAGCCGCGTTTTCATTGGCTGTTATCAGTCACATGTCATAGAAGCTGTTGTCGTCTTGGCGCGTTAGATTTGGCGCAATTCTATAGATCGCGGAAGTTTTCGTACATTCATTTTTTCTCCAGCAACCTCTTCCACGTGTTTTGCGTTTTCCAAAGCAAATGCGATCGAAAAATGCAAATGTTTGAGTTCTACATCCCAACTGATGTCCTATTTTCCTCTCTTAAATGTAAGTAACTAAAAAAATGTTAATTAATTAGTATGATTATTATTACCCACGAACATTTTTTACATTGTGTAAATTTAGATTTTTAATGCAAAAAATGAATCAAGTCTCAATATGTTATTTTATTTTAATAAATTTAATATTGAGTCATTTTTCAGTTTTTCATAGAAATAAACCTAATTTAAAAATTATTTTTATGTAAAATATTACGATTATTTGGTATTTCCAATTATATTACTTATATCTATTTTTAATGTATAAATCATTGTTGAAAATAATAATAATTGCATGATGCTTCCTTTTCATATCATATTGTGAAATGTATGCTCCATAATGATGATATACATAAAATAAATAATACTTGTAGAATAATTTTATGCAGCAATATTTATTGAGTAGAAGAACCCCTATTAGACACCCTTAAGGAATTTCTTTAAAAATTATTTTTTAATCAATCGTTATTATATTCTAGTTTTTTAAATATTATATTGCTATATCAACAATATTTTACCATTCTTATAATCTCATTTCCCAATGTTAAATAAAAGTTTATTGTAAATAGCAGAAATATATCAAAACACCAAAAAATTCCAGTATGAATATCCTCTGTTCCAGTAAAGAACTCCAATAAATAACATTGTTTTATTAATATGTTTTTATTAAATTCTGGTTCTAAATACAGTAAAAAACAAACTAGTCATCTTCAAATATGTGTGAAAATTATTTGCTGTTAAAATTATTGTGATTATCATTATATCAATGTTTTATTTCAGATAGATATTTAAAATACTAAATGTCAGGGAATTACAGTTATTAAATTATCGAGATAGTTGGTCTTTTATTAAGGTGTTTAAAAAAAAAAAAAAAAAAAAAATCTGAAAAGTTTTGTAATGTTATAGCTTAGATTAATGTATTTCTACTATTTTTAACAGTTGAACTTTCAGAAATTATGCAAATATGAAATAAATAATACTGCGGGTTGAATGTTAAATACTAAATAAAAATTTTTTGAAATACAGTAGACTCCCTCAAATTCGCCACTCTCTAAAATCTGCACATAATTTATGGATGTAAACAATGGAACATTCAGTTCAGACGTATGTGCAAAATTTGATTTTTTTAGTTTTATTTCAATTCTGTACACTTTTTAATTTGTAATTTTTATTAATGTTATTGAATTCATGTTTTTTAATGAAGAAATAATTTATTTCTGAAAAAAATCAAGATATTGCTGATATCATTGGTAATCATATTAATTAATTACCAATGATATCATTTACCATTGTGAACCAAATATTAATTATCACAATCTCACCAAATATATTTATGTATTTTAATCAAGCCTTTTTAGTTATTTAGTCTGGCTAAATCTGAAATAAAGCTTCGTTATTTTATGATCCTGACGTGAGTTAATAATGTACCTTTATCAGGCAAGTTTCATTGAATAATTTAGGAAAAACACATTTAATCTTTATAATGAATATTTAATTGTACATTATTGATTATTAACTTGACCTTTGCTTTTAGTATTTTGTTACATACAAAATTATGGTATAATTATGTATTTTAAATTTCAAACGATTTGGTGGGTAGTTTTTGCGTTGTTATATTCGGACGGACGGACTGAGCGACAACAATAGGTGCTACGTATTTATATAATTACGAACACACCTAAAAAGGACGCTGGGCGTTAATGGGTTAGATAATATTCTCTTCTTGATTTGTTTTACTGATTGCCTAATTATAAAATGTGCAAGGCAGAGTTTTGCGATTTTTTTGACAGAATTGCCGATTTTTTTCCAGAATATTTTGACTGTTTATTTATAAATACGATATATTTGCGTTTTTCTTACAATTGTTTGACAAAATGAGTGTTTTTTTTTTTTTTTTTTTTTTTGGGCGATCTTTTGAGAAATTCATGATTTTTCTGCTATTTTTTGATGTAATTTGTGTATTTTTACAGATTTTTTGGCGTAATTTGCATTTTTTAAATGATTTTTTGATTGCATTTTTCAAGATCCAACACAATTCTCGTTTTTACTGCAATCTACCGACAAAATGTTTTTTTTTTTTTTTTCTTTCTGGCTATCCTTCCGTGGATTTCATGATTTTTTTCTCGATCTTTTGAAGAAATTTGCAGTTATTTTTTATGATTCTTTGACGAAAGTAGTGTTTTTTTCAGTGATCACTAGATAAAATTTCCTTTTTTTTTTTTTTTTTTTTTTTTCATGATTTTTTGACATAATTTACGTTTTTTTTTTTAATGAAAGGGAGGGAAGTTCTCAGTATTTTTTAAAAATTTCAAATTTTTTATAAAGTGGGGAGGGGGTGTTTGACAGGAAGGGCGAATTAACAGGTTTTTACGGTAAGATTTTCATTGAAAGTCAGTAACTGGAAAGTCAGTGGAAACTTGAAGATTATTTTGTGCTTCTTGATTAGTTTAATGGAAAGTGTGAACAATAATCCAGATTGTAAAATATGCAAGGATGAATCATGTAAAAAAATAATAAAAGTTAAAATTGTATTTTTTTTTTCTTTAACAAAACATTGAGGGATATTTATTACTCGCACATCTATCCTATATTCTTTTGTATTTATATTGTTTTGAAGTTAGTTATTTTGATTATAATTTTAGGACATTCTACCCGTTGATTATGAATATGCAGTATGTAGTTATATTGAGAATGGCAAAGGGAACTATACAAGTAGATTTCGCATAAATATTTCAAGTAAAGATGAAGCTTTAAAGTGGATTGAAGAATTTAAGCATTCTTCTAATATAAATTTTAACAAAGAAAGAACATTTAAAGACAACACCCCAAGAAATGTTTATAAAGTAAGTATAAAATCAATAAGTACTCCCGTAGTGCAGCATAAAGTAACTGCTGATTTTTTATTAACATTTCTCATTGTCTCAGTTCTTTCTTCATGTTTAAGACCTGTTTATCAAACTTTTATTGATTATGCAGTCGAACCTTGTTAACATGACCCTCAAGGAAAATCAAAATGTTGTTTATGTTAAAAGTAAATCATGTTATCAGTATCAAATCTTTGTGTTTTTGTTTATAGGTGATTGCGAAAACAGTTCATGTTAAAAATAATTCGTGTTAGTGAGGTTTGACTGTAAGTGGAACTGATTGTTTAAAATCAAAATGTTGGGAAATCTATCTTCTATAACTAACTGTAAAACATCTTTAGAGAAAATTTTCATATTTTTCTTTTCATAGCAAAATAATTTAAATAATATGCTGCTTATATATATTTTATTCCTTTACTTTTTAAATATTGTCTTATTCATTTTAAATATGAAACTAAATTTACTGTTCAATTCAACGGCATTTAATTGATTGTTAATTGTTTATTTAACTGTTAATTCAGTTCTATAGCTAGATTCTATGTCTGGACAGGGTTTTAAATTAATGGTGGGATTGAAATAATTTAACAACTGATTCACTGCCAGGATGATTTTTGATGTATAAACAACATAAAAGAAAAGTGAAACTTTATACATACATTATGAAATCCTTTCTAATATTATAAAAACTTTTATCTTTTGATATAATGGGGGGAGGGGGAGGAGCTGAAATAAGTTTTTTTGTAAAAGGGCATAATTTATTTAATAAATATTTGTTAATCATGAATTCTTGATCAGAAAAATAATTATGATCTTCTACAAATTTGATATTTTTCGAGTTTGTAAAGAAAAATCCTCATTATCTTTCTTTTGTATCTGCTTGCTTTTTACTTTGGAGGCATTTAAATTTACATATTTTGTGCCATGGTTACAAATTAGTGTTTTTTAGTTGCCAAATGCAGTTGTTAAATGCCAATTTTTCTTCAAGTTTTTCATTTTGCAAACTAAGATTCGAAATAAACTACCAACAGATTCTCTTTCAAGATTTTACTGTTATGCCATGCTAAAGCAGCAAAATTTAGGATGTGAGGAAGATATTGGTGAAATATTTGAAACTTAATAGTTTTCTGCTTTAAATTTAATTTTATATTAAATTAAATTTAGGTTACTATATAACTGTTTCTTTGAATTTCTAACATATATAAACTATAAACATAAATTCTTTACTTAGTCTCAACAGTTCTATTATATGAATTATTAATAATTGTATAAACATGAATAAATGAGGTTTCTATTTATTTATATAAAATTGGTATTTTTTTTTCATTTATAACCTTGTTATAAAAATTAGTATTCTGTCATAAAATGTATAATTATACTTATCTGATTTTTTAATTAAATATGCAGTTTTTTTCTTTTGTGAAATATTTTATCTCTTTTTGGGGGAAAAAATGAAATGGACAGCCTATATTTGCCACCCCTTTGGCAAAAACTTATTTTTTTTGCAAGGACGGTTTTTACCAGGTTTTTTCCACCTTCCACAAAAACTTGCCAACCCTGCTTTCGTGAAATATTTTTTCTCTTTCTGGGGGAAAAAAAATTAAATGGACAGCCTATTTTTGCCACCTTTTTGGCAAAAACCTATTTTTGCCAGGACGGTTTTTACCAGGTTTTTTCCACCTTCAGCAAAAATTCGCCAACCCTGATTCTAAGTAATAACATTATTTAATCTAAGTAATGACCTTTCTAGAAAGTTCTGTGTTTTCATTATTTTTGTTCAGGGGCCACTTCAGTCAAATGAAAAGACCTGTTCGCTAATGCTTATCCAATGGAAGAAATTTATAAAGATATCTCTGTTGCATTTCAGTTTTCTTAAATATTTTTTTTTCTTTTTGCATTAGATAGCTGAGATTGATCTAAACACAAGATTTTTTTTACTTTTTCATTTTGGTTGCAGATATTTTTTAAGGGTGTGTTCGCTTTCCATACTGGTTCTGAAAATGAAAGCTTCCCCATAAAAAATATCTGTAAAGAGTAAAAAATGGCCTGCATGCAGAGTAATCCCAGCTATGCAATGCCCAAAAAAAAAAAAAAATGCAATTGAGATATTTTTATAAAATTTCTTTTATAAAATTAGTATTAGCAAATGGGTTTTTTCATTTGAATAAAGTAGCCTCTTAATCCCACATTTAAAAGCATTTTTTGTAATAAATTATTTTAGGATAAAAAAAAGGAATTCCAGTTTGTAAGTTATATGGATTCGCATGACTTTCAATTTCATTTTGATGAAAAGAAAAATTTTACAATGATGAATGTGGGAAAATGACTTTTTGAAGAACGATGCTTGTGAGTTTTGTTAACATTAAGTATAATTTGTGCAAGGACCGTAGAAATAAAACATTTAATGTGGGAACAATAGATCAGGGTTTCACTGTATATTCTTTCAATTTGAATGAGTTATATTTCTTTCTGTCTCATTAAATATTAACTTATGTATTGTTTAATTCAATTAATTTACTGAAATTTTCTTTTTTAGCATTTTTTTATAGGTATATCAAGAAACATGCTTTTTGGACTTGATGTTAGTGCTTCTTAACTATATAAACTCATAATTAATATTTGATTATCCCACTTCTTTACGAAAAACTGTCTTAATAGTTCACAATTTAGATACTAATGTAGTTTATTTTTACAAATATTTCTTTCAGATTAAAATGTAAATACCTGTTTCTGCAGATCAATAAAGTTTTTAGCAAAGCATAGTGTCATCATAGGCCATTGTAATACATATTGTTTTTTTATTTATCATATGTAGTAATCATTATATTCCATTATAAATTTGTTATGTTATAATATTTATAATAATAGAAATTTTATTCTGTGTCTGTAATTTGTACTTTCAAATAAAAGAAATTTATTATATTTGCTGTTTTCATTTGAATAAATTTTTATTATAAATGGTTTCTCAAATATTTTCTTATTTATCGTGTACAGGAGTGGGTATATACATCATTTTGTTCATCAGTGGTGAGTGCATTTTGAATTTTTGAAAAACTGTAAGCAATAGAGACATTGTCAGAAACACTTTTTTAGTCTTATCTTGTAGGCTAGTGAAATAAGTCATTGGCTGGCAAGACTTTTGAAAAATTCCTCACCTCTGATCATGGAAACGATGATGTAAGAATTGTTTTTAATTATCTGTATATTTTCAATAACAAAATGGGTAAGATTTAAAGTAGCTAGCTGACCCATCCGGCATTACCCAAATCTATGATAAATGACCCTTAAATAAACTTCAAATTCATATGATTTTATATCTTTAATTCCATTGGGTCTAAGTTTATACTTTTAAGTGAAAGAATTCACAAAAAAATATTGAATTGAAGGTTTATATTGTGTAATTTGATTTTAGGAGTCTGCATATTGAAGGTGAGAAATTTTTTCTTTACATCAAAATAGTTTTATACTTTTTAAATAATAAGTACCTTTTAAAAATGTCAGTTGATATAAAGTTATTTAAGTGTAAAATCATATTTTTATATCACTACTAACATATAAAAGTGATTTTTAAACAGTGACAATAATTTACACCTAAGGTTAACGTGGATTTTGACCCCCTCCTCCTCCCTTCTTTACAAAGAATTTACTAAGTTTCTAATAGCTATTTTGAAATTTAACATACTTTTCTAAATATTGATTCATTAAAATCTTATGAAAAAGAACTTAAAAAATATTCTGCTTTATACAAATTTCCACCTTAGCAGTATCAGTTGGTATTTTCAAATTGTTATTTTTCTGTCAAAAGTACATAGTTTTTTCATTCAAGACTGAATTAAATTATAGACAAATTTCCTTTTTGAAGATTTTATGATAATAGCTATATTACAACTGAAGCATTTACAGTCGCAGAGATATGAATTAAGCGACTACATTATTCACTTTAAGACATTATCAAGCTAATATTAAAATTATGAAAGTGTTTCCACAAATATATATATATATATATATTTTTTTTTTTTCATGAGGTTTTTGTGATTAATATTTAATATTGCGCACTTGTACTTTTTCGAGTTTGAAAACATTTTTTTTTTAATATTCAAATGCTTTCATTTTTGGAAAATGGTTTGCAAATGATTCTGAAATTTAGAGTAGTATACTGATTTGAAAACAATACAACCAAAGTTTAAAAAATCCAAAATGCACAACGTTAAGCATCAACCTCAAGTATCATGTACATATATGTATATTAAAAAAATTCAAGCTACAATTCTGAAACAAATGCTTCCATACATTTAAGATTAATGCACGAGTGTGAGACTACACTAGTCATCACACGAAAAAAACTAGAACATAATTGTTAAGCCTATGTGAGCATTCTTTTTAAAATTTCTTGTTTACATTTTTAATAATTTGTGTAAAACAGCTGATGTTGAATTCTAACAGGCTTACTATTGTATTTACTTTTTCTATTTTGGTTGTAGTTTCAAATTCTTTTACTTTTGGTTAGTTTTACATTTGGATGAGACAATTTTATCTATGTAGATACGTATGGAAAAAAAAAAAAAGTATTTCAAATAAAAATCAAATTTTTAAAAATTGCTTAAGTTACGCAAATGCCAACCTAATAAAAAAGTTTCTATGAAGGATCTAATCTCAAACCCAGGCTATTGGTATAGCATAACTGATGTTTTACCAATTAAATCATATGGAATGATACTCAGCCTGGAATTTCTCACTATTACAACAGGCTACAAATGCAGCACAAGATGGAATATTTTCCGTGAACCACTATCATGGGGCAAATACGAAACTCAAATAAAATCAGCATCAATTGAATATATCAATATTTGGAAATTTCCCCAGAGAGAAAATTCACCTTGCATACAACATTTCAAATAAAAATCAAATTTCATTTTTACTTACTCATCATACGTAGTATGGGTAAATCTTGCAATCGTTTTGAAAATCGGAAAATTTTTTTTGACGGATTTACACATTTCAGATACTGGAGATTCCGAAAAACATATTTTTAGAAAAAAAAAATTTGCCGTCCGTCCGTCTGTCTGTAACCGCTCTATCTCCCGAACAAATTGAGATAGAGACTTGAAGTTTTGTATGTACTTAGTATATAAGAATGGGACGAAGCTTATTTAATATCAGTAACCTCAATTATCCGGAACTATTTTTTTCTGGACTCTCAAAAAATTCGTTCTGATGAAAGGTATATAAAAATTTTCGAAATTTTTTATTTTAAGGACTGGACGTAAAAGGCAATAAAATAACACAAATTTTAAATAAAAAATGAGGTTGATCGGATTATTAGTTTTTGAGATATGTGTAATCCTGTTTTCCAAATTCTTCGATTTTTCATGACTCTGTATTTCATTCAAATTTCAATTCACAGATATATTTTTATTGGAAATGAGACACTTAATCCAACACAGTAAATTTTTAGTTACTATGATTATTTTTTGAGTTAAAAGGATGTTTCTTTTATGCAATCCGGTACTACTCAAGTATTTTGGTATTTTATATAATTAGTCAAAATTGGCTCATCACCAATTCATTAATGGAACATTATTGTATGTTAAAATTATATATTTATGCGTTTAAATTTTATTTTGGAGATGTCATAGACACGCATTTTATTTTCACGTTTTATATTATGATGGGTAAGTATTACAGTGGCCCTTCATCGACTAGTTTTTTTCTTTTAAAGCTTAGGAGGCACTTTTTTTACTACATTAGCAATTGTGCCTCTTAACCAATAAAAAAAAAAAAATGTTTTGAAAATTTAATTTTTATTTAAAATATTGTACGCGAAGTGAATTTTCTCTCTGGAAAAATTTCAAAGTACTATTGAAAAAATAATAATAATTAGACATTGAAAGTATAAAGACAATGTCATTTCTGATGCTTCTGTTTTGATTTCTGTAAAGCATATTTCCTTTTTCCCACATTTTTCAACTGTATTTAAGTTAACCTTCATACAATGGTTTGAACAGCATCTATCCTGGTTTGCATGTATCCTTAGACAGACACTGTGCGCGCCCCCATGTGAAGGTAAAAATGGAAAATATATTTATAAAAATGTTTTTACATTTACAAATTCAGAAATAACTAGAGCTGTTGAAAACCACACATATTCATTTCTAAGAAACAGATATTCTCCAAGATACGAAATACTGAATCGTTACTTAGAAATATGACTCGTTAATCGTATGAGTCAATACGCAACCTAACAGAGTGAAACTAATTTCAAATGCTGTTTACATTTGTATAAGTCACGAATGCTGTCAGACAGTTGAGTGCGGTAAAGGATGCAAAATTATGTTCAAACTCACATCAGACGGTTTGGCGTCAGCTGTTTATCAGTGTATGCATATCATTCTGTTTGTATCAGTTATTTTCAAATCTGAAATGATGTGGATTTCGTATGGCAGGGAGTATGGATCCTGGAATTTCATGACCAGGAAATTTTTTTATGCCAGTATTTTCTTATAGAAAATCTATCCTTAAATAAGACACACACACACACACACAAAAAAGAGCATTTGAACTAGAATTATTCTTTCAATTAAAAAAAATACTGATATTTCACCTTAAAAATATCTGTATGAACCATGTATGTGCTTGCCCTGTTACATCTTTTTCTGTTGTTGATGACCACAGAATGTTTGGGAAAGAAAATCAAAAAAAGTGATTTACTATCTTTGGAGATTTTTGAAAAAAGCTTTACCATAACATTTAATTAAACAACAAGATAACTCATGTTTTACAGTTCTGTTTTTGATGAATATCCAGTGAAAGTCCAAAGTGTTATGAATAAAATGAAATGACAATGGTCATAAAGATGGTCTCAAGAGATCTATTTTACACACACAGATAATCAGCTCCATCAGTGATGAATTAAGGGGAGAGGGGACATCCCCTCTCAGGAAATTTGAGATTTTGTGTTTTCAATGGTCAAAAAGTACAATTCCCCCCCCCCCCCCAGAACTCTATAATATCACCTCTCCCCAGAAGTCCCTCTCGGAGAAAAACTGTCTGAATTCAACATTAAGGTCTATAAAAGGAAAAATAAAAAATGTTTGGCGCTTTTCTCTGCAAAACATTTTAACATTGACTGCTTTAAGCTTCCTTTACATGCGAGGAATACAAAGTTTCTGACCGGCACGGCAAACAGATTGACATGGGATATGTGCAAAACTTTCTCGAATGGGCTCCACATTTTCGTCTGACAAGCGAGGCCAACCAGAGCATTTTCCTTTACACAAACAGCCTGTTTCTTCAAATTGTTTATACCATCGTCTTATGCTCAGAGCGGTAAGAACGTGAGCATGTGGATATTTTCGATGAAAATCACGCTGAACAGATTTCACGGACTTGCACTTCGCATAGCGTAAGACACAAAACAATTTCTGTTGTGCAGTTGTCAGCTTAACAAACACTGAAGTGGTGGGTGAAGGAAGCGCACTAGCGCCACCTGTTGACAACTACACAAAACTTATGATTCTCCTCTTTCTATCTATACATTATTCATTTGAAACGGATGAAAATTTGAACAGTTATAATTTTTTAAATCAGATGATTATTTTTGAAACACGCTGTATTCTACCAAGATTGAATCCTCACGTATGAAAATAATTTTCTTGATGTGGCCAAGTCTGTTCAAAAATCAGTAAAATTTGGCTCGGTCCAAAAATTTTAATTACCATTATTCTATAATTAAACATTAAAATTTATTCTTTTTAAAGAATCATAGATTTCTAGGCTTATTAAAATCGGCTTACTACAGACAACGTCAATTTTACTTAAGGGTGTATTTCGATTCAAACTGCTTATTTTCTGATTTACTTTGTAATTCATTTTTGCTATCATATGCATGAAACTTGCAAACTGTCTTATTTACAAAATGTACAAGGTGCCGTGATTGTCGATTCTTTTATAAATGCAAAAAATTTTGCAAAAAAAAAAAGCAATCAAAAATGGCATTTTGAACCGATTTTCCCCAAGCGGGAGATCTGTGAACGAAAAAAAAGGGTCATGCTGGGACGGTAATTGTTTATAAATCAAATTCTAATGAATTGAGCGTAAAATGACGTCGCACGGCACCTTATACGTCTCTTCAAAAATCCCTTCAGCAAGTTTCATGTTTCTACTTTTAAAAATGTGTTTAAAATGGTATCGGAAAATTTCGAACTGTTGAAGGTGGAAAAGCATTTTTTTTAATACACCCTTAAATAAAGATTTTAAACATGGAAAAAAAAGTTTTTTTGGTCAGAATTCTTCCATAAGAGTAAATATCAATGTTCTGTAGAAATTCACTAGTGGCAGGCTGGGTTTGGGCCGAAATTTTGACTTTTTTTCTGGGTTGGGCTGGGTCGAAATTTTTTCGGCCCATGCAAACCTTTCACACTTATGCAATTCTTCATTCCTAAAAATGTACCAAATATGAAAATTACATACAGACAGTTAATGCAATTGTAATCCAACTTGTCTAAATAGGTACATAATCTAAATCAGCTTTCAAAAATTGAAAGTAATCATAATCGTAATTGATTACAGTCCTCCGTAATTGTTCCGAAGTCTACAGTAGACACAAGTTTTTAGATTTCATGTACATCTTTAGAATAGTGCCTCTCACATAAAACAGAGGCATCACAGTGGGATGAGACTCTTGCCTCCACATCCAATATATGTGAACTTAGGAAAATTTGAATTTAAAGTTGAAATTCTTGATTTTAGAGATATTTTCTTTTTAAAAAATAATATGTTTAAAAAAAGCGACATTTTAATTATTTTGATGATTACAGTGCTGAGCATGAAATATGTGAACTTGGCAAATTTGAGCTAAGAATTGGGAAATACTATTTTTGCAACATTTCCTTTTTACAAAATAAGGATAAAAAAATAGCAAAATTTTGATTGTTTTGCTGATTATGTTGCTGAGTATGATGTATGTGAACTTAGGAAATGCTATTTTTTAGACATTTTCTTTTTAAAAAGAATAGTAAAAAATAGCAAAATCTCTATTTTTTTATTATTACATTTCTCAATGCTTAACAGTAAACATAAAATTATCAAAAGAAATTCAAAAGAGAAATCAGACACACTCATTCTATTAATGTGTTTTTCAGTATTTTTGTATTTTTCTATGTATATATTAAATTTAGTAATATGGAAGCAATATGAATCCATCTTAAAAATAATATAATCACTAGGGATCCACCGAATATTCGGTATCTATTCGGTATTCGGCCATGTTACCAAATATTGGGCTAGGCCGAATACTAAACTATTCGATTGAGCCGAATATGAAACTATTCGACCTGCCAAATATTCGGTATGGCCGAATATCAAAGTATTCGGCCGAATCCAATACTGAATAAAACCTTTTCACTATTTCTACTTTTTTTTAACTGTCAATTTTTTAATTTATATTTAAAATAATTAGAAACAAAATCATTTTTAAATAAAATAGAATGTTTTTACATTATTTATTTGCTGTTTGTAAAGTATAATTTAAGAAAATTAACCATGAGAAGGATTAAAATGGTGATTTATTAGGATTCTCCTTAGGAATAAATTACGTGCTCATACAAGTTTCTAAATTTTGTTTAGTAAATAATCTGTTTCTTGCTTTTCCCCAAATAAAAGTCCTTTAAAAGAAAAAAAAAACTTTTGAGATCAGTAATAGCTATCAAGATAGACAATTTTTGTTCATGAAACCATAATCATAATCAACTTATTGAGTCATAAGTACATTGTATTTCATCTCATTCTAGGTCAAAACTTGTGTGTTCGTTTATTACATTAACAATAAATAAGATAACATATTTTCAACTCACATGCTTTAATTTCTGTAAAATATATGATGGGAAGGGTGGAAAATACCACCATTCATAAGAAAAGAACTATGAGCCAAACATGCCTTGTTGAAAGTATTTGTACTTTATATTGAAAAAAAATCTGCCTTGAGTTATTTGAAAAGGACAATTATCAGACTGTAGAATTTTTCTTCGGCTATTTTTCCATTATTTGATTTTAAAATGTTTGTTTGATTCATACAAAATTTTATTAATTAAAGTTTCATAACTGCGCTTCTTAAATAACTCAAGGCAGATTTTTTTTCAATACTAAATGATCTTATAAAAAGCTTTTGTTTATCAAAATGTAAATTTCGTTTATTAAATATTATGTAAAACTGTTTTAAAAAGTAACATTTTAATACCTTTAAATTTGAAATTAAAAAAGTATTTGGAAAGCCGAATATTCGGCATTCAGTTCACCTGTCGGCCGAATATTCGGCCAAAATCACCATACGGTGCATCCCTAATAATCACCAGGGCAACCTAGAATCATTACCTATCATGGTACGTCATTGAATTAATCACATATGATAAAATTTAATACAATGAAGAAAACATTTATTAACATGTTTTTAAGTTTTAATTTCTTTTACATAACATTTAAAAAAAAAAAAATTCAAAAGATTTCTGAATAAGGACAAATTTTGTCAAAAGAGTGCGAAAACCCCCCCGCAAATTTCATCCAAGAGGTGCAAAAGACAATTTTTAATGGGAGTAGATTTTTCTCCCCCCCCCCCCCCCAAAAAAAAAAAACAAAACTATATCCTTCTGTTATAATATTTCAGAAAATTTGCTGTGAATTTCAGAATTATTTTTTTACTCAGAATCATCTCTGAAAATTCATCACTCAATAAACAGGGTGAAAAGAAAATCTCAAAATTATTTAAACATTCATTTAAAATGATTCTGAAAATCATGAATTGGTTTTGAGATAAACTTGTGCAATTCTTCAACTTCTTGGGAAAAAACATACAAAATTCGAAGAATAGTCATTGGTATTTGCCAATCAGTTGCAAGAGAAAGCCATAAAATTTTCTTGTTGCATAAGGAAAAATTTGTGAGCTTTGAAATTCACTTGTAGTTAAAAAATCTCGAAATATTAAAAAATGGAAGAATCTCAAATCAATAAAACATTGTAATTAGAAACTTTTTGAGAAGAAAAAATCAATGTAAAAAAAAAAAAAAGAGAATACTGCTCAGTTAAACTGATGGCACTAAGCTAACAGGCTACGCATACTACCTATTTTCAGAAGTATGCGCGCTGGACTACCTAAAATACATTAGAGTAAAATAAATATTCGTCAGAAGTGCCACAGTTAAAAAAATACCTCAAATTAATAAAAATTGCAGTATATTTTGTGTTTTTTCGCAATTTGCGACAATTTTTTTTACATTTGTGAAATTAATCCAATTTCGAAATGTTAGTACAATATAATATTTTTTTTACGATAAATTTTTTTTGTGAATTTTTTATATGATTTTTATAGTTTGTTCCCTCGTTCACAGATATTTTTCGAAATTCAAAACAAAAATTCTGCTTGAAGAATTAATCTAGAACAGTAATTATGTTCTTTGCAATTTTCGATTATTTAAAAAATTTTAGCTTTATTATTAATCGTTTTAATCAAAAAATTTAATTTCACAATTTGCAATGATATTTTTTATAATGCATTTAAAAAATGCATTAATAGTAATAATAAAAATCCTTATTACTATAACTACTTAATATCTTATCCCAATAAAGCAAATTATGTCCTCTTTTCAATAAAGTTTATTCACAACACCTGCTAGTTACATGCATTTGCAAACAAAAATAAATTAAAACATATGTCAAAGTTTCTTTTTTCGATTTAAGAACAACTTTAATTATAACAAAAACATTTACTAAAAATAAGGATTAATTTAAACAATAAATATTGCAGTTCAAAGTGCTTTTTAAAAGGAAACCTAAAAATGAAAAAAAAAAATGAAATAAGTATCTTTGATCAGAATGCCTCATACAAGATTATTTTTAATCACATCGGCAGAGAAATTTATATTTTCTGAAAATTTAGTCGGTCTGGGCTAATCAAGTTTTTGAATGAGCAGGGCCAGACCAAAATTTAGCTTTTATATAAAATCAGGCTAATTCCGAAATTTTATTTTTTGTATTGGACTGCGTTAATTTTCTAAAATTTACTTTTTTTTATGAAAAGCAAAGATTTTTGAACGATATTTGTAAGAAATATTAGATTTCAGGTCAACCAAAATTATCATGTCTTGTTCTGCTTGACTTCTGATAAAATATGCAGAAAAAGTACTATAGTTTAGTAGGAAAAAAGCACATAATAACACCTTCTAAGATAAAAAATTGTCTAAAATGCAATTTCTTTACTATTTCATGTTTTTTCTCTTTGTAAGAAGCAGACTGTTCGAGAGGACTACATTAAAATCTTACTAAAACAGAATCCAGCTTTAAAAGAAAATTCACAGTTATAAGAAAATAAATTCCAAACAAATATACCTCCTGAAACGAAAAAAACATATAAAATGGGAATTTTTTCCAATGTCTTCTGATTTTGTTAAGTTGGGTTTTCATCCGACTTTGTTTTTCCAGGATAAAGTTAAAATTTTTAAATTTTGCAATTGATTTATAATTAAAAAAGGTATGACAAAATCAAAATCTAGGGGGGGGCTCAAGCCCTACCTTGTGCCACCATATGGGCACCCATGAAACAAAGCAATGACCATAAATCCACAAAATTCTAAAATTTGCACAACCTTTGATCTGAAGCTGTGCAAATTGAATACAGTCTACTGTACATTAACATTTTTTTTTTTTCAATATTTATAATTTAAACAAAATACAGTAAAGCATCGTTTATACGATGTTCGCTTATACGACGTTTACATTTAAACGACATTTTAGAGTAGTCCCAATTCATTCATATTCATTTTAGTGTAAAAAAATATCTTTTATACGATGCACAAAATCATTTATATGTCTATTTTTTGATTTTATGAGGTTTATTTTTGCTTTTTTTTTTCTTGTGTATTTTTAGAGCGGGTGGAAGTTGGCAGCTATGAATGACACCAAAGAGCCAGTAAAAATGTACAGTACTTGATAACAATGTGAGCTGATGTTCGATTTGTCGGAAAAATTAGCTTACGCATAACGGATTAATTACATTGTAGGGGGGGGGGGGGTCATAATTTTTTAGAGTATGGTCAACATGACCGATCTTTCAGAACTGCAAATAGACCAACCTTTTTAAGTTGCACATAGACCATCTTTTTAATTGTTATCAGTATTGGCGACTTTCAGTTGGCCAAGTGGTGCATTGAAATATTAAGAAAATATTTTATTTGCCACAGTACCAGCGAATAAAAAAAAAAAAAAAAAAAAAAATTAGGTGTTTTACTCATTGTAGAAATTATTAATTACAACCAGGGTTGGCAAGTTTTTGACGCATGACGGTTTTTACCGGATTTTACCATGGTTTTTACCGTCATGTCGAAAACTGTCAAAAACCTTTTTTTTTTAATTTGTTTTTACATTATAATTATTATTAATTTTCATCTTATTTTTAGTATTAAGTTGTTTTACATGAAATATTCAACATCAAAAAGACTTTAAAGTGTGCTTATAGAAAAATAAAAAAATAATTGCATTAGAATACTAGTATATATTGTACTTGTACTCTGTTAAAAGATCTAAAAAATAATCTAAAGCTATTTGGCATAGTCTAAAAGAAATTAGACTTTTTGAAGAAATTTTAAAACCCATACGTTATTTCTTTCAATTCACTTTTAAATGTTTAACTATCACCTAAATAATTTTAAATAAAATGTATACAGGACATAAATAGTTTGATTTTAGAATAGCCTTAATAAATTTTCATTTAAAAAATATTTCATGACTATTCGGTAAAAATTTACATTTAAAAATATAAGAACTGGAATGGTCTACAAGATTCACATAAGTTATAGTTAACAAATAAAAACTATGGTATATAAATGTAAAAATTATTATTTTATTCCAATTTTTCTTAAATATTGTTTGGTTCTGTTAAATTTTAAGTCTAAGAGCTTTCACTTGATATCAGGTCTTACAGTTTAAAATTTTATTAATTTAAAAATTAAGATTCTGCTTATTGAAGCGAAAATAATAATCACCATTTAATTGCATTTATGAAATGCATAATATAGGCATTTTTAAAATACAGTAGAACCTCGATCCATCGTTTTTCAAGGAGTTCAAGAAAAAAAACGATGAATGCGGATTAACTTCAAAATACAAAAAAACACAAAGTTTATGTATTTAAAATGCAGTGCAATGTATACAGTGTTTTATTAAATACTAATTTGTTGTTTATTAAACTGGAAAAGCAATAAATTGAAGCTATAGAAAATTGATATTTATTTTTAAAAAGTCAATAATATTGTTCGAATTTTCATTAATTTTTTTTTTAAATCAAGAAACATATTTGTAAGTTATACTACATTTTTCGGGTCATTTTCTGTAATTTCATATGCATACATTTAAGTTCATATAGTTAGAAATGCCATCTTCGCCATTATTTACAATTTCTGCATTATCATACATTTTCTCCTATGTTTAGGACACCACATGTTGCAACATCTTGATCAATGGAAATACAGTAGACTCCCTTAAATCCGCACAGCTTGGGACCAGAGGTTTTGCAGATTTTAGAATTTTGTGGATTTCTGGTCATTGCTTTGTTTACATTTTATAAAAAGTAATTTGAATGTAATTAATAATGAAATCAAAAGTATAATGAATGATTACAATATGCTAAAATATTAAAATAAGTGATAAACTAAAATAATAAAAATTTAGATAGTTTTTAAAATGATAAAAATACTAAAAGCAAAGGTCAAATTAATAATCAATAATGTACAATTAAATATTCATTATAAAGATGAAATGCGTTTATCCTAAATTATTCAATGAAACTTGCCTCATAAAGGCACATTACTAATTCACATCAAGATCATAAAATAATGAAGCTTTATTTCAGGTTTAGCCAGACTTAATAACTAAAAAAGCTTGATTAATATATAAATATATTTCGTAAGATTGTGATTACCAATAATATCAACAATATCTTTATTTTTTTCAGAAAGAAATTATTCCTTATTCATATAAAATCATGAATTCAATAACCTTAACAAAAATTACAAATTAAAAAATATATGGAATTGATATAAAACTAAAAATGTCAAATTTTGCACCTACATCTGAACTGAATGTTTCATTGTTTTTGTTTACATCTGTAAAATATGTGCGGATTTTAGGAGTGTGTATTTGAAGGAGTCTACTGTATAAGCAAATCCTCTGCTATATACAACCACTCTTGATCTATATTATTTTCACCATTATCAACACAAACAGTATAAATGAGTTTTTTTTTTTACTATAAAAAAAGTAATTCCAGTTTGTACGTCATATGGATTCTCATGGCTTTCAATTTCATTCCGTAGAAAAGAAAAAATTTACAACGATGAATGCGGGAAAACAACTGTTAGAAGAATGATGTAAGCGGGTTTCATTAACATTATTTAAATATAATTAGTGCACAGACCGTAGAAATAAAACAATAAATGCGGGAACGATAGATCGGGGTTTTACTGTATTATCTAAGAATATTCAAATTTATTCAATGACCAGTCCATGCTTGGCATCTGTTGTCATACTATATAACAGCATTCTTGCATCTCTAAAATGATTTTAATGTATTTTATTAAAAATGTAAATTGAGTGTTTTTAATAATTATAATAACCTATTATTATCATTTAATATTAATGTCCATTGCAGTTAGTAGAATCTATATTAAAGGTGATTATGCAAAATGTTTTTTTCTTAAACTCAGTATTTTTAATTTTTTCTTATTTAAGAAATATTTTTCTTTTTAAATAAATTTAACAAATGTAGCTGTGAATAATAATAATAATAATAATAACAAGAAAAACAAGGCAAAATCAATTTAAAATGCATTGTATGCTACACCCACACTATAAATTAGAGGAAAATTGAAAACGGTAGGTTTTTGACGGAATAAACCGATAAAAACAGTTTTTACCACTGCCATGTCAAAAACCAGTTTTTGACGTCAAAAACCCAACCCTGATTACAACCCAACGTCAGCATCACTTCAACAACCATAGGCAATTTCTTTTGTAATACTACATAATATGTTCTAAAGCAAAAAATAAAGGTACTTATATTTAAATTGCTTACTAATTTTACCCCCTTTTATTTATTTATTTATTGGTTATTTGTTTGTTTTAGTTTGTTTAATTTACAAATTAATATAAATCAACACATTAAACATTAAAATTAAGTGAAAACAAAATAAATTGTAGTTTTAGAAGTAAAAATCAATTATGTGACGTTATCGTTTATACGTCGTTTTGAGGCAGTCCCCTTCAGCGTCGTATAAACGATGCTCCACTGTATTTAACATAATTAAGCCAATTTTCTATATAAAAGGAGAAGTAAATTGTATATAAAAAAGCAACAATAAACATATGTGTAGATAATTGTAAATATAAACAAATCTCACAAGGTTTCTTCTCAGTTATTTATATCATTCTACAGCAAATTGTACTTTCTGAAGCCTTGATTGCATGAAATACTTTTCATAAAATGCCAAGGCTGTACTGGAAAAGTACAAAAAACTTTATATGTGCATGACTAGAGGTAGAATCATTTCAGATTCAGAATTTAATAAATTATAATAATAAAAAAAAAAATAGTTAAAAAATATCATTTAAGGGAAAAAAAAAAAAAAAAAAAAAAGAACATAATATGTGTACCGTAAAATACCGTTAATCCGCCCTTCCCGATCAAACGCCCCCTCCCCACTTTATAAAGAATTTGAACTTTTTAAAAAATCCCGAGAAAGCGCCCTACCTCCCGATTCTCAAAGGCAATTGAGAGTGGGATGAATCATTTTGAAATGAATGAATCATGAGTCTTTGATGAAATGTGCGTTTTTTCAAGATTTTTTAATTGATTTCATGCTTGTTTTGGCTTTTTTTACTAATTTCTCCTTTTTTCTGCGTTTTTTCGACAGAATTTACGTTTTTAAATAAAAAAAACTCAATTTTTTTTCAAGTAGCAAAATGCATGATTCATTCAACGAATCATTCATTTCATGATGATTCATTCTTGTAAATTTAGTTGAACGATCGTGAAAAAAATCCCGTGTAAGCGCCCCCCTCTAACTATTGTACGATTTTTCTTTTCGTTTGGGGGGGGCGGATTAACGGTATTTTACATAGCTTTTATCTATTCATCTTATCCCAAATAAAAAATACATCAGTGTTTGAATGGAAGGCTATGTTATCCTTTGCAGTATAATCTTGAAATAATTATGAAAATTTAAAATCGCTAGATTTGAAGGCAAGTAAGAAACTAGTACCACTTATGCTAGTTTACAATTTTTGGGAATTAAAACTGTTATACAAGAAAATTTTTATCTTTAGAAATGACACTTTATAAAGTTTTAAATAGAGTAAACACATTTTTCGAAAGAAGAAAATTCATTGTTAAAATCTGTGAAAACCCAGTATCACTCAAAAAACTTGACAATTTGATTTGTTTACTTTTATTGGAAAATAAATAATCAAATTCATAAATAAGTGTGGAGGGGAAAAAATTAAAAGATATTAAATTTGGTGTTGGGAATAAATATAAGATGGGGAAAAAATGGAAATTTCACAAGTGAAAAACAATAGATTTATACATAACAAAAACCATGTGCTACCAAATTACTTATAAATATTTGAAATCTTACTTATTAGAAAGAAAATTTATGAAAAGCTTCAAAGAAGACCTGAGTAAACAATATAATTCTACAGATTTTGATTATTCTAAATATTATAGATGTTTATACAGAGACAAAATTTGAATTCAAAGAAAATATATGAAGAAATATCAACTATGCAAGTATAGTTTGAATACATTTTCAGTTTTACTTACTACCTGTGTAAAAGCTTAATAAATGTGATCAAAAGAAAGTAATTAAGTAGAAATGAAAATAAATATTATTAATATTACTTCTGTAATTCTTTAAAAATAAGAAAACCTTTTTAAATCACAAAAACAAACACAACAATAAACATAAACAATAGTCAAACAGCGCCACCTGGTGCTGTTTAAAAAAAACCACTGATATAAGCACCATCTATTGATGAAATAATGAATCATAGAATGTTTTAAAAATATGGATGTTTATATTACTTTAAGTGACTCTTAGAATTTTTAGGGAAAGAAAAATTTCAAATTTATAAATATGCTGAAGATTAAAAGAGTGAAAACATATATATAATTGATATATATATATATAAATTAGTGTTAAACATGTAAATTATTGCAAATGTGGGCACTAAAGAAGCTCTCAAAAAATTGCAACATGTAAATATTTAAAAATTGCATGAAAAAAATTTTTTTAGAGCAGCAGGTCTATAATGTATGAAATTTAAAAAAAAATCATGAAACATTAAAATACTAGAATAAAACAACAAATGAAAGTCACCAGTTAAACTATAAGCCATTACTCATCAGCAGGCGGAATGGCTCTATATATCCCCCCCCCCCTCCATTTTTTAAATATAAAGTACTACTGGCAGGTTTCGTATAATGAGACAAACGTTGCATTAAATACAGAGCAATAATTATTAAAAAATAATAAAAAATTTAAAAAAAAAAGTTTTTTTAAAAATATATCAAAAACCAAACTATCAAACACTATTATAAATAAAATCATAAATTAACTAATAAAAATAAAATAATTTAAATTTAAGAAATCCAAAATAATTACAATAGTAAAATGCAAGCGATTGTCCCATCTCCGCCTGAACCAACCATTTAACACAAAAAATAAACTAAACTGCATGAGCTCAACATTTATATCTAACCACACACACAATATATATATGACAAATAACATACTTTTAACTCTGAAAAATCATTTCACGACTTTTTTTTTCGCGATTTGCATTTTCCTGCAGGTTTTTTGACGATATTTTTGTTTTTTCTAGGATCCCTACCCGAAATTTGCATTTTTTCGCGAATCTTTGATGAAATTTGTGTTCTTTCACTATTGTTTGACAAAATTCACATTTTTTTCATGATCTTCAGACGAAATTTGAGATTTTTCACAATTATCTGATGGATTTAGCGTTTTCCCTCCGAACCTTTGACGATATTTATGATTTTTCTGCGAATGATTTGGGAAATTGATATTTTTGGGCGACGATTTGTCGAAATTTGAAGTATTTTTTTTTTAATAAGTTTTTTTATTGATGACGATATATATTTTTTAATTTTTGGATCCGAAAACCTTCAAATGATCACTTAATAAATACGAATTGTTACAGAATAGTGTAAAATATACAAATTTTTTTAATTTTCGGAACTGAAAACCTTCAAAGGATCACTTAATAAATATGAATTGTTACAGAATCATGTAAAATATACAAATTTCAATAATGCATCGTGGGAAAAAAATTGTGAATTTTGTCAAAGGGTTGTTAATAAACACTAATTTAGTCAAAAGGCGGCTAAAAAAATGCAAATTTAGATGAAGAATAAGAAAAAAGATGTGAATTTCGTCAGAGGGTTTCCGAATAAATGCGAATCTAGTCAAAAGTCTGCTTTAAAAAAAAATGCAAATTTCATCACAGAAACACACACAAAAAGAAAAAAAAATGTCAATTTTATTAGAGTCGCGGAAAAAAAAGCAGCCGCCTTCTTGGAAAACACACACACAAACATATCTGTTTATTGTAATAGGTATAATCTTTAATCAAAAATGATATGTACTAAACTAACTTTTGAAAAATTAGATTAACCGGAACCCAACTTGCAGCAATCTACTCTCAACCTAAAATCAACCTGTATCAAAAACAGACCTGAAACAAAAGTAATCAGCACAAGGAGGGAGTTTATCCCTTTGAAAACTAAATAGACTATATAAAATCTTGACTTTTTTTTAAAATAAAAAACACATTTTATATTATTCTAAATTGTGATAAAAATTGTTTCAGTGGTATTTTGTTATGTCTGTATTCATGTAATTCTTTTAATAGCACATAAAATAAAGTTTTAAAGATTTTTTTTCTCCCTCCCAAACAGCCAAACTCCCCTCCATTTATAAATGTTGGGAGGGAGACTCCCCTCCCTGGAAAATTGAATTTCAAGCTCTGAAACTATAGATAAGCCTATGTTTTTTTTAAACTACTGATGGTCATTTACGAAAATTTGGGAAGAACTTTGTTTTCGAACTAGAAATGAAAATCTGAGCCCATTCAAAATGTTGTTTTACCATGGTTTTGGAGACAAAAGGGGGGAGAATTTTTAATTGAGGAGAGAAGAGAGAAATCTTTTTATTTTTAACTAGGTAAAATGAGGCATTGTTTCTTACAGAATTTTGAATTCTAAATGGAATAACACCATCTGGAAGTTGACAGATCAATTTTTACAAAGTTGTTGTTTTATGAAACAGCACACTTCATCAATACAATGGTGAAAGATAATTAAACTTTTTTTCAGATAAAATAGGTTTTTAAAGAGAAACAACTATTGGAAATGCAAGAAATTTGGTAAAAACAACATTCTGGCAATAGAAAAAAAGATATGATGGGCCCCCTTCCTCCACCTGCAAAAAGAAATAAAGTTGTTTTACTCTGCTTTTTTTTTTTTAGAATTTTTTCTCTAGAATGTCCACCTTAGAGAAAAATGTCTGAATTCAACACTACTTAAATCAATCATTCACAAAGTGCGTGTTAATGATTATAAATACCAGAATAGAATTGTAACAATTTTCAATTAATAAAAAAATATTTTTTTATTAATGAGCTTCAACAACATTTTATGAAAATCTAATTTTGAGGGTGCAACACAAAAACACGATGTGCTATCAAAACGATATTTATTCATTTTATAATATTGTCTTATTTATTTTAAGATTAATAATCGCTCCCACCTCATAAAAAAAAAAAAATACTAGAAGGACATAACTATATTAAAACTCGAATGTAAATAAAAAGCTAATAAATCATGTATAAAAGAAATTTATAAGATCAAGATAAAAACATAGTTCTATGTAAATAAAATATCACTTTAGTTTAAACAGGGTAATAATTTGCTTTGGTTAATAGCAAGGTTTTTAGAAAAATACAAAATTGTATTTGAATTAAGAGGGAAAAAAAAAAGACCTTCAAAACACTAAACTAGTAACGCTAAAATAAGACTAAAATTCATCACCGGAAATTAACACAATATTTAACTACTGCAAATAAAGTACAAGCTGAAAAAAAACGTATATTTCTCTTAATTATCAATTATATAGGGAAATCTATTTCACAAGTAAAAATTTGAAACAATTAGTTGGTCATAGCGATGTGAAATTCTCTTCGTCTTCAGTCACAGACCACGTACACAACCCTATTCTGTTCACTATCGCCCATAGCTGTAAACAAAGCTTGGCTATCGCCAAGATTTTTCGCCAAACTTTCTATGACATGTGACTGACAACAGCCAATGAGAACGCAGCTAAAGTCAATTTTACTAAAACGTGACTATCCTTTAGTATTTCACGTCCGCGGCACCGCTAGAAAAAAAAAAAAAAGGTACCGATTTGCATTCCGGTTTTCGGAGCGTTCCAGATACCGGGACGCCGGATAACGGATCCTATACTGTATTATGGATTATACTTCATTTTATTATTCCCAGACAGCTTTTTAATTATATAATAAGTATAATATGGAAAGATAAATATGAAATCTAATAATTCATTTAATATGCTATCTCAATAATGGCTTTTTAAAGTTATTTTTTATAATGTGCATTTAAATAAAAATAATTACATATATTCTGTAATGCAATTTGTTTTTTACTGTTAATAAAATAACAGAGTTACATTTTTAAAAAATATTTTTTTTATTGTGATTTTTTTTTTCAATTTTTTCATTATTTGTTTTAAAAAATCATTTATGGATCACAAAATTATTAATTTTCTTAACAATTTATTTCATTGTTTACATTCATAAAGTAATGAGAATTATAAGAAATTGCAGAATATGGGTGCCCGGATTTTAGAACTTTGATTGTATATAACTTCTACAACTCTTAGTGAATGTCTTATGATGGGTAAAAATGAAATCTGCTGAAATTAAAAAGCAACAAAATTATAAGCAAATAGTTACTTTAATTTCCATTTTCCCAGTAATTGATCAATCAAAAAAATCAATTGAGAATTCCAAAATTAATCTTTAAAATACCATGTTGGAGCTGTGATTAACAATAATTGCTATAAAACTATCAGTTGAAATAAGTAGATGGGATTATTTTACCATATCGTAATTGCCTTCAATTAATGAAAAACTAAATTTTTACATCTTCTAATAAAAAAATTCATAAAATGGCTTCTCTTAGGGCAGGTAGCTGACAAGAATGTGACAAAAGGTAGTCCAACATTTAACTAAAGATTTTATCCGAAGTATTCAAACAAATTGCAACTTCAAGTACATACTTAAAATCTAACTGTGATTTTGACTGTTTTTTAATCAAGTTTGTCAAACTTTTTTAATCTTCTGTAACAGTTTCTCCAAATTTCTATGATAAGAATTCGAAATTCAGATTGCAAACACATATTCAGTTTACAGAGAGGTGGAGTAGAAATGGGGACAAAAGTAGCATTCATAATTGTGGGATGTTCAGAATACAGAGAGTTCATCTTTTGCTAAATCTATGGTGTTTCACTGGGACTGTTGAAATGTATTCATATTACCAGGGTGTTCATTAGAGTGGTCATATATAGACAGTCCACTGTATATAGTAACATATCTAACATGAGTATAGTAAACATAAAAATAACATCTATTTATATAAAAATCATACTTATTTATATCAATATACACATATATTCAATATATATATATGTATAAATATTTTAAAGCAATGTTTTCTTGCCATCTTGAGAAATATTTTAAGTTGCAGCCTTTTGATGCCATATAAGATTGCTTCGCCAGTTGCGCCAACATCAACAGGCTATGGAACTCAGGGCCATCGCTAAGACTTTTTATTGGTGGGGGAGAAGACCTTAAATTGCCAAGTCAAATTTTCATATTTGCCAACTCGTTTTATAATTTTGCCAAGTTACCACACTTAGATAATGAAGTACACTTCTTATTTGTAAAAAGTTTAATGATATTCCCAATTAGAGTTGTAACGTTTGCAAGTTCTATCGAAAATAGGATATATGTTACAGTTTTTATTAAAATTTTTAATTAAATTTCCCATAAAAGTTTTAAATTTGCCAAGTGTAACAACATTTTCGAATGTTTGGGGGGGGAGGCTCCCCCCTGTCCCCCCCCTTAGCGAGGCCCCTGATGGAACTCTTTGCTAGATTTTTAAAGTCTGAATTCCAGAAACAGACTTTATTTCATTTTAAAACAAAAGCTATAATTTAGGAAAACAATACTAACAAATTACTTGACATAATATCAAATGCAGCAACATGATTACCGTAAAATACCGTTAATCCGCCCCCCCAAACGAAAAGAAAAATCATACAATAGTTAGGGGAGGGTGCTTAGACGGGATTTTTTCGCGATCGCTCAACAAAATTTACAGGAATGAATCATCATAAAATGAATGAATCGTTGAATGAATCATAAATATTTATACTTGAAAAAATTTGGGTTTTTTCTTTTTTAAACGTAAATTCTGTCGAAAAAGGAGAAATTAGTAAAAAAAAAAAGCCAAAACAAGCATGAAATTAATTAAAAAATCTTGAAAAAACGCGCATTGCATCTAAGATTCATGATTCGTTCGTTTCAAAATGATTGATCTCGCTCTCAGTCGCCTTTGAGAATCGGGAGGGAGGGCGCTTTCTCGGGATTTTTTGAAAATTTCAAATTCTTTATAAAGTGGGGAGGGGGCGTTTGATCGGGAAGGGCGGATTAACGGTATTTTACGGTACCTTTATTTTTCCGTAAAATCTTTTTAAAAAACCCTGCTACACTTTATTTTGATATCGTACTTTCTAAAGAACGATTTAGCTAACCCTAAATTGGTTCGGATGCTAATTTGTTTTGTCTAAAAATGTAACTAGATTCTAAGCACGAGATTCATTTGTATATACAACAAGAATTTTCGAAAAAAGATTTTAACCCACAATTAATTACATAAAAATTGTTTAAGTTCTGCTATAAATACTTTCGAAATCTTCGAATCTAAGTGCTATCTGAGCTTAAGTGGAAATCGATTGATTCATCTGCATTATTTACAATTTACGAGTCATTCAATTTGAATCGTTCATTTAGCGTATCATGTTTCTTTTCATTTGAAAGACAGCTATTGCAGTTTTTGATATTTTTATCAATTTTTTTTTAAGTTAATTTTAAAAGGCAACCAAAAGCTATCTGGGCGTGTGTGCAAATCCATTGATTATTTTGCATCAGATTTAATTTACGAGTCATTCAACTTGATTCGTTCATTTAGCGTATATCTGTTTATTTTCACTTGAATTGCAGCTTTTGATATTTCTATCGAAGAACTTTTTCAAAAGTAAATTTTTTCTCAAAATATACCTCAATTTTTGGCAATAATTTATTAAACTTGATTATTTTGTTAAGATCTTTGATCAAATGATCTTTTTAATTATGGAGTCACTAGATGCAAAATAACCACACTGATTTTCCAGGCTACGAGTGACGTATACAAATACTTTAATGTAAAATGATTATTATTCAAATGTATAAAAATTATAGAGGAAATACACAAACAACAGAAATAATGAAATTTTCAATACTTTGGTCAGTATAATATTGAGGCTTTCATTCAACATTGCCATAAATTATGTTAATTGCAGATTATGTGGTTTTCGTCAAATGCTATACTATAAGAAGTAGTATACTGCAGGGACTGACTTGTAAGTTTTTGTGTCCAGGGCACTTTCAATTTTTCGTGCCCCTTGATTGGTTTATTTACTGATACTACTTTTTTTTTAATACATATTACATACTTATTTATAAAGTGTCTTATTTAAACAAGTGTCTATCTCTAATATGCATTGAAATGTATTTTTAAATGTATATTAAGATATATTTTTGTCATTTTATCATATTAATATTTCAAATATCACATTTTTTCACAATTGGGATTTTTTAATTGAAATTTAGATTCAATTTGAAAAAAAAAAAAAAAAAAAAAACTACAATGTGCCTTTTAGAAAATTTGTGCCCAGGCTCACATGGGCCCCAGGTGCCCATGTGATAGTCAGAGCCTGGTATACTATAAAAATTCAGTTAAGTATGATTTTCCGAAATTCACATAAATCAATGGATGCATACCAAAATTATAATTATTGGATTATTACACTTGTTGATGGGAAATAATGTTTATCAGATTGTATGCAAAGCTTTGATTGGTGTTCATTTAAGAGAAAGGTACCCATTGTTCTTAAGTTTATTGTCGGTTTCTATCCTATATTTACAAAAATCGGTGTTTGTCATTTAGACCTTTGCCCGTTTTAATTTCCCTATTTATCTATTGACTACTTTCTATATATATATATATATATATATATATATATATTTTTTTTTTTTTTTTTTTTTTTTTGTGCTAAACTTTAAGATTTAATGCCAAGAATACATGATAATAGCATCAAATGTGCTATATATGTGTTTCTTAGGTCATCAAGTGGCTTTTAATGTGACATTTTTCTGGGTTTTTAAAGATGTTTTACTAATACATTAAGTAGTTTGTTAATTAAAATAACAATTACATCACTAAATGGCAACATCATGATATTAAAAGAAAAGAAAATTGAAAAAATATTGTGATGCATAGTTACATGCAATAGACCAATTTAAACTGACTTCATTAACATGCACCCGTTCAATGGGATAAGTCAGAAAAAAATGTAAACACAGCAGACTCCCTCAAATCCACATGGCTTGGGACCAGAAGTTGTGTGGATTTTAGAATTTTATGGATTTCTGGTCATAGATTTGTTTACATTTTTTTTAAACAGTAATTTGAATGTAATTAATAATGCAATCGAAACTATAATGAATGTTTACAATATAATAAAATATTAAAATAAGTAATGAACTAAAATAATAAAAATTTGAATAATTTTTTAAATGATTACAATATTAAAAGCAAAGGTCAAGTTAATAATCAATAATATATGATTAAATGTTCATTAAAAAGATTAATTGTATTTTTCTTAAATTTTTCAATGAAACTTGCCTCTTAAAAGTACATTACTATCAGGCGCGCAGCCAGGGAGGGGGCTGAAGCCCCTCCCGAAAGTTTTAAAAAAAGTTAAATTTAATAATAGTAAAAACTGTCAATTTTTTTTCTTCCATTACATTAGAACTATGTATATTTTTAGTTGTAAAAATGCAAATTTATTCAGCTAAATTTATAAAGGAATTATCACTTTATACACAGCAAAATTCGTTAAGTGTAATGAATGTATCACATCATGAATATGACTTAAAAAAATAAGTTTCATGTGCATATACAGTGTAATTTAACTTTAGGAGTCGAAATAATTTACTTATGTGTTATGATCTTTCTTAATTTCCTCTCTACTCATTATATCAAGATATAAAAAATACTTAGAGTGATCAGTGTTGAAATGTTTCGAAAAAAAAAAGAAGCCAAAAACTGTAATAGACCCTTTTAATGTAAAATTCTGTGAAAAATAATGATTTTTTAAAAAACTTTTAATTGTAGAAACTTTTTATTAAAAAAAATCTACTAACAAGAAATTTTTAAAAGAAATCATGTGAAGAAAGACATACAGTATCAACAAACTTTCAATGGTGCCATCTTATTTAACTCTACATAAAAATTTAGAAAAACGTCTTACAAATTGAAATAAAAATATCAAGATAAAAATTTAGACAGATTTTACATACAAACATTAATAAATTATATCCGCTGAAGAGTATTATAGGGCCACAGTCTGCATTTCCAGTGTTGAAAGTCTTTTTCAAAATTTGAATGACAGATTCATTTTAAATATAAACATTTTAACCAATTTTCAAATCTCAGGATGTGCTTTTGTGGAATAAGCAAACAAATTAGAGAATCTCTCTCTATATTTAGAACATAAGGTGTTAATTCCATAAGTTAAAGTTGAATATAAAGTATGGTATAAGAGAATTTCTAATATTGATAGAAATTCAGAGGTCCTAAAAGTTTTAGAATATTGTAATGCAATGCAATTACAATACAATGAAAAACTAACCCACATCTCTTGACTACCATTTTGGTAAAAATAGCTAGGGCTGAAAGATCTTTTTCAATAATGAGAAAATAAAATTATTACCTCGAAGCACTATCGCTGATGAGATACACTATCGCTGTTGATGTTGTTTATGATGGCTAGTTATCTACACGAGGAATATAGACCCAAGGGGGTGTGTGGTAGCTTCCATGAGAGTCGTGAAAAGAGAACCTAGTCCGTAACTATGCAATTAAATCTCAGGCTCGATGAAAATTATGGCAAACTCCGTACGATTAGGCTGACAGGCGAGATTGTGTTTGAGCCCAGCACCTACGAACAACTGATGAGAGACTAAATAACCTTGCAATGATATCCATTCGTTGGGTCATTAGAGTAAATCCTGATAAAGTACCATCAAACTCTCGGCTGCAAAGAAGTCACAAAGATTACTTCCTTAGCACTAGTAAATTTATTGTACCAAGAGTACCGCATTTATAATTTTTTTAACCAAAGAGTGTGAAATATAAATATAATTTTTATGATTACCCGCCATATGTAACAATTATTTTTTCTTTGAAAAACATAATATTAATTTTATCTACAAATTAATCATTTTAAGACCCTGCACCAGCAATGCAAGACACATGTTCGCTGTAATATTAATCCTGCGTTTTAATTTGATTAAAATTACTTGCTTGCATTTCGATATATATCTATTTTTTAATTTCTTATAAAGATATATGAGGTTCATCACAAAAATTGTTAGTTTGTGCCTTTTTAGGTGCATTCATAATTATGTAAGCACCTATAGTTGTTGTTCAGTCCATCCGTCTGTCCGTGTATAACAAAGCAAAAACTACCTAACCGAATCATTTGAAATTTAAAATATATAATTATTACATAACTTTGTCAAGTCATTTCAAATTTTATGAAAATTGGATGCATTTATCAATTACAGGGACAATCAAAACTATTCCGTTACATTACGGTCAATGAGGAAAAATGTTTCAAATGCATTTTAATGGTGCTACACTCATTCGAACATGATAAAATTGATATGCATCTATGAAATACATATTATAATATAGATTTTGCGTAATATGTGGTGTAAAGAACATTTTTTATTGATTTACAAGGCCACCCAAAAGTATTTCATTACATAATAGTATAGGGAGAACATTGTTTGGTGCGCATTTTAATTGTACCTAACTATTTAAAGTTTTATGAGATTGATATATGTTGATGAAGAATACTATACAAGTTATTTCCTGTATAAAAGAAAGCAGATAGTAGTTACAGGGAAACACAAAAGATTTTGGCAACAATACTGTATCCGAAATACTGTGTACTATTACATCAAAATCTGAATAATTTTAAGTGCGTGCGTCCGTAATTATATAAACAGCTAACATCTATGTTCGTCATTCAGTCTGTCAGTCCGTATGTTTGCCTGCATATAACAAAGCAAAAACTGCCCATTTAAATCGCACAATATTTAAAATATGTAATTTTAGCGTAATTTTGTCCAGTAATTTAAAATTTTAAGAAAATCGGATGTATAGTTTGATTAGAGAGACAATCAGAAGTACTCCATTACATTACGATTAATAGGTATAAATAGTTTTATGTACGTATTATATGATGCTAAACTCCTTCGAATATAATAGAATTGACATGAGCCTATGAAGTATATATGTATTAAAATTTACATTCTGTACAATCTGTGATGTAAAGAATATTCATTATTAAATTACAGGGCCACACAAAAGTATTCCACTACATAATACTACATGGAAAAACATTGTTTCGGGCGTGCTTTAGTTATATTAAACTATTTTACATTTTATGAATATGCTATACATTGCTGAAGTGTAATAAAAGTTACTTCCTATATATTTATAGAAACACAAAAAGATTTCAACCACTATACTATATCCGAAGTACTGCCTATTATAATAGTAAGATCTGAATATTTTAAAAACTTTGTTATCATACGAATGCACCTGATTTGCTATGCTTCACATGCAATTTCCAACTTGTTTATTTTCTTTGCAGTTTTTTTACTCAAAAACACTTTTGGTTTTTGAACTGGTACTGAAAGAAATCTTAGAAATTAAAAATTGTATAATAGAAATCGAAAAAAATATATATATCACAATTTTTGGAATAAACAAGTATGTTATGCAGGAATATGTCGTAGGTTAAACCTTGTTTTTTTTATTTTTATTTTATTTACACTGCCCATTACTGACTGTCAGATGAATAAAAACTTCTAGGTTGAACCCCTCCCGAAAAGAAATTCTGGCTATGGGCCTAATTACTAGTTCACATCCAAATCATAAAATAAGGAAGATTTATTTCAGGTTAAGCCAGACTTAATAACAAAAAAAGCTTGATTAATACATAAAAATATTTGGCAAGAAGATTGTGATTACCACTGATACAGCACTATCTTGATTTTTTTCAGAAATAAATTTATTCTTCCTTCATGAAAAAATATGAATTCAGTAATATTAACAAAAATTACAAATTAAAATATGTATAGAATTGATATAAAACTAAAATAGTCAAATTTTGTCTCTATATCTGAACTGAATTTTTCATTGTTTATATCTGAAAATTATGTACGGATTTGAGGGAGTCTAGCGTAAATTAATTTACAATAGGCTCCCTCAAATCTGCACAGTTTGGAATTAAAGGTTTTGCAGACTTCAAAATGTTATGGATTTCTGATCATTGCTTTAGTGATGTATTTTTTAAACTGTACTTTGAATGTAACAATGTAAATGAAATTATATCAATGAATGCTCACAAAATGGTAAAATATTAAATTAATTAATTGAAATAATAAAAAATAAGATAATTTGAAGGATGATTAGATTGTGAAATGTACAGTTTAAATAGAAAATTAATTATGCATAGTAAATATAATTTTTAAAAAATTGTTGAATGAAACTTACCTGATAAAAGTAAACTACTAATTCACATCAGTCATAAAAAAGTTTTATTTTAGATTTAGTAAGACATGATGGCTAACCGCACACACACACACAAACAAGTTGAACACAAGAAACTTCATTAATACATAAATATATATGGTAAATGGATTGTGCTCATCAATAACACCAGCAATATCTTGGATATTTTTTTCAGAAATAAATTTACACTTCCTTCAAAGAAAAAAAAGAATGAATTTAGTCATATTAATGAGAATTACATATGAAAATGCATATAGAATGATATAAAGTTTTTTTTTTTTTCCTAGGTCTTAACTGAAGTTTCATTGTTTAAATCTGCAATAATTTGCAGATTCGAGGGAGCTACTGTATAAGACTTTTTTTTTCTGTTTTCATTAATGAATTGTAAATTTTATTATTCAAATTATTTATGGTTAATGTGAATGCAATGAGTAAGTAAATGGCTTTCTAAAATTCATTGTATTTTTGAGATTCTGATGAAATTTTTCTTCCATTTGTTTGTTTGGTGCTGCAGTGTGTTAGTTGTTTGTCAATAGTTTTTTTTTATGAAATCCCATTCTCTACAGGATAATAGAGAAGTACCAAGAAAACAATTTTAAAAAGTTTCTACAATTTTGATATAAGCAAGTGAGATTTCTTACGAAATAATACTTGTTAGCCTGTATAATACAAGGCTGCTATTCATACTGCTGATAGCAGAACTTTAAATTTTTCCTTGAAAGAAATACCCTGTATTGAATTTGATGTTCAGTTTAAAAACAATAAAAAATCTTTTATTGGTGACTACAATTCTTTTGAAAACAAGAATAGTCTTTAATTAGCAAATGATTTAAAACATTCTATTATTACAGTAGACTCCCTCAAATCAGCACATAATTTACATATGTAAACAATGAAACATTTAATTCTGATATAGGGACGAATTTTGCCTTTTTTACTTTTATACAGTCAAAGTTCCACACAATATCCACACAAGTTGGGGACAAAAGTTATGTGGATTATGGAACATTGCAGATTATAGAGTATAATGGATTATATATCATTTTATTATTCCTAGACATCAATTTAAGTCTATAATCAGCATAATATGTAAAGATAAATATGAAATCTAATTGTTAATTTAATAGTCTACATCAAAAAATGCCTTTTCAAAGTAATTTTATTAAAAAAATTTTATATATATAGATGTGCATTTAAATAAAAATAATTGCATATGTTCAGTAATGCAGTTTGTTTTTTACTGTTCATAAAATAAAACAGTTATATAAAAAAAGTAGATGTTTTATTATGATTTTTTTTCAATTTTTTTTATTATTTGTTTTAAAAAATCATTTTTTGATCATGAATTTGTAAAATCTCTCAACTATTTTTTTCTACTGTTTACATTCGTAAAATAACATGAATGATACAAAATTGCAGATTATGGGTGCACAGACTATCGATCCTTGACTCTCTGAGCCTCTTGCAAGTGATAAAATTGTAATGTTGTTTTTCCTACTATTTGTTTTAAATGTTCAGAAAGTATGATTATTTCAATCTTATAAAAAATCTTAATTACAAATTGGAATCTAATCCTTGAAATTATTAATCATTCTAAAATGTATTGAAAAGTCATTAAATATATAGAATTATATTATTTTAAATATTGCCTATATAGCAGTGAAGCTTAGAGCTTAGTGAATGGAATATTACGTTCTAAACACCTAACACATTAATAATTTCATATATTAAATTTTTTAATTTTTGTAAAGATTATTAAATTCATGTTTTTTCATGAGGGAAGAATAAATTTATTTCTGAAAGAATTTAAGATATTGCTGATATCATTGATAATCACAATCTTCTTACCAAATATATTTATCTATGAATCAACCTTTTTTTGGTTATTAAATCTGAAATAAAACTTCTTTATTTTATGATTATAATGTGAATTAGTAATGTCTTTTATGAGGAAAATTTCACTGAATAATTTAGGAAAAATAAATTTCATCTTTATAATGAATATTTAATCATACATTATTAAATATTAATTTGACATTTGCTTTTAATACTTTAATCATTTTAAAAATTATCTAATTTTTTATTATTTTAGTTTATTACTATTTTAATATTTTATTATATTGTAAACATTCATTATAGTTTCGATTGCATTATTAAATACATTTAATTACTGTTTAAAAAAATGTAAACAAAGCAATGGCCAGAAATCTGCAAAATTCTAAAATCCACACAACCTCTGGTCCCAAGCTGTGCGGATTTGAGGGAGGTTGAAGGTCTACTGTAGTAAAAAAAAAAAAAAAAAAAAAAAAAAAAACTTAGATAATTTTCTGTTATAAGGGTGTTGGGATTTTATTTTAAAATTGGCTGCAATCAGACTTCAGAAAATAGAATTTGTTACGAAATAATATAAGCAGCTGTGAAAATAAAGGAAAACAGTAATTTTACTACAGCAGAGGATCTGACCTGTGGAATTCTGAAATCCGGAAGGACCCAAAATCCAGAAAAGAAAATAATGCTAAAAAAATTTCTAAATTTGTAAATTTTTACCAAAATTTTGTAATTTTTAAAAATTTTCAAAAAAAATTATAGGTTTCTAATTGTTTTTTCAGTCTATCGTTTCAATGTGCAACCACAAAAGTCAGTTATTTCAGCGGCAAGGGGAATATGGACTTTTCCTGGTCCCAAAATTAAGGAAAAATTGTCTTTTTGTCAAATTTTAATTTAAAATCAATTTATATTACGTTTAGAAAAAAATTGTAATATGTTCTGAAAAAAATTTCCTCTGATAAAATTTTTATGCTACACCATTGTATTATTTATATACACATATAACAGAAGAATTCTGTTTATTTTTTTTGTAACCTCCATCTTTCTCAAGCATTCCAAAACAATCTATCTGCTCACAGTTTCTTATTTTTTCTGATGGATTTTGCAAAATCATTTAAAAATTGTCATGGAAAACATTTCCCACCATTCTCAACAAGTGAAATTATTTAAGAAATAAGATTCATTAAAAAAGATATTTCAGAATTTTTTATGTAAATTGTATAACTGTAATGGAAAAAAAAGGGTAGAGCTTGTAGATATACAAATATACAAATATACAATGTTGATATACAAAAATCCCTCAACGGGTTAAAAGCTTGTGACGCAGCACTTCATCTTACATTCCTAAGAATTTTAAATTTGGGACTTAAAAATAATGATATTAAAATTTATGTGACGCTATGCTATTAATTAATATATATATACATATTAAAATTTATTCATTAATACTTTATCATTTACATCTTTCATAAATTCGAAATATGAATCTTAAAAGATATGATATCAAAATTTAAGTGATGCCTTGATGTGACTTTAAACGATGTTTTAAAATTCTATTTATTTATTTATTGTCTAAATATATCTAAACAATACTTTTCATTATCCAAAACACTGTTAAATACATCACTTTCACTGAATATATATAATGCACTGAAATGTATTTATTTGAATATATTGATTTATATTTTGGCTACGCTATACAAAACCAAAAGTAACATTTAAGTGAATAGTTTTTTGCATCATTGTATCAAAACTAAGTTAAATATATGCAAATCGATATATTAGTATATAGAGAGAATATACATGCTATAGTTATGGAAGTTATGCAAAGTTTCTTAAAATAAAATCCAGAAGTGATGTAGCGTATACCTCCCCTTAAATCTTTGAGAATTCTATAATCAGGTTAACACAAATGTGTAAGTTATATTTACAGTTGAACCTCTCCAATCCGACATGTATGGGACTCAGACGATGCCGAATTAAGGAATTTTCCGGATTACGGAAATTCTAAGATACTGCAGAAATTTTCGTCAATTTCCTTTCTTGTGGGGGAGTATTTTATGAATTAAATAACAAAATTTAAAAAATATAACACTATCGTCAGGAGCATTATATAAATCGATTTAAAAAAACTATTCAATGCAAGAAATAAAGCAATATACGTTTTGTATTTATGAGAAACGAATTTCTGAAAAAAGTATTAAGTTTGTTTGCAGCAAATAAAGTAAATCGTCATCCAAATCGATTAACGAAAATTTATGATTGAAAAACTAAATGAAAAAAAAATTATTTATAATATAAGAAAAAAAAGAAGACGTCTGTTGGTAGATAACCATCCAGAGGGAGTGCCAGCGTCCACTTGACCTTGACCCGAGGCGAAGAATTTCTCCTGGCGTAGCTAACAGATCAGATACGGGGAAGGTTATTCAAATCGGAAAAAAGCTCTCTCTTTAGCGTCTTATTCCCAACATCTTTCTATTGTCGTTGAATAAATGATTGATGCTAGATTTGTTGCAATCAAGGGGTGGTGAATTTCTCTGGGAATTATCACCCAATAAAAAAAGAAACACTGAAGACTACAGAAATCTTTCACACTGTTTACTGTAACAATAATGTTCATCCCCAGGAGATTTCCCTTTGTACAAGACACCTGAATTGAAGATAAACTTTAGGAGGGATATCTGAGGGATTAAAGGTTTCACATTAGGAAGTAACTATCTACATATTGTGTTGCTGACAATTGGGCATACAAAGGCAAGGGCGATGTTAATAACAAATTTTTAAAATATGGCTGTTTCCGGTATTCTGAGTCTAGCTAAATTTTCGGGCTTCTGCTGCGAAAGTGTTAAAGCGCAAAATTTTATATTTTATAACGATACCAGCACATTTCGCAGACGTAAAATAAATAAACGTAGGAAAACATAAAATGGGAGGATATATGTATATATATGACAAAATACATAACTGAGGAAAAAAAACAAGGAGAAATGTGCCGGATAATACAGTTTTCCAGTTTATAGAATGCCGGATTAGAGAGGTTCAACTGTAACTATCTCAATGTGTATAAAATGCAAAGATTTTTTTTTATTTTGATCACTTGCAACATGAGTTCTGTTGGATAGTTTTTGATGGGACTTGCATTGAATCACCACATTTCAGCGGCGTAATTTTTCAGAAATGATGTTCGTATGAGACATAACATTCTACATTGCTTGGTTTAATAATTATGAAAAATGTTCTAAATGAGATAAACCTGATAATGAAAGTTTTTTAAGGTTCTGCTGAATGATTTTTCAATAGATGTAAACTGTTAATTAGATCATTATTAGGGGGGCGGTTTAGGTACATTTTCCAGTTTAAAGATTCCGCTAAATGGATATCGATGAAGTTTGATCAGTTAATTATTTTTTAGATGAATGTTTTAGTATGAAGCACAAATCATTTGCCTGATGCTGCTCATCAGGTTGCTTGATTTATAGAATTACTGCTGAAAGTTCCACAATCAGGCAAAAACAATTATTATGAACGATTAGCCTTTTCAGCAATGACAATTAAATGATTCTGATGAGATTTGCATTGATAACTTTTCATGAACGCTTTTAGAATGTTACATAGAATTGTAGACATGAAAAGCTTGTGTAAAACTGGTTTCACGCTTTGTTTCATTTCCTTAATCAAAATCTGCAAATCGGGGCTGAATAATGGGATGCCTAAATTTGTGAAATTCTATTTCAGAAAAGTTCACTCATAGTAGTCTAATTTGCAGCAAAATTTCATCATTTAAAAAATAATAATAAGTGACACAAGCAAATCATTGATTATTTTGAAATAAAGACAACGGAAACTATGAATTCGAATTATAGAAATCACATAATATTACAAGTTTCATGACCCATTAATATTAATATATTTTTTTCAATTATGATTCGGCTGTTTATTATGTATTAATACTTATAGTTGATTTAAATTTGTTTAAATAAGTGACACACTTAGAAGGAAATGAATTTCAAGTCCTATAGATAGTGGATTTGTGTAACCTTTAAGAATATGAATGCTCATGCATTATGTATATTGCATAGTAAACTAAAATTGAAAAATACTAACTTAATAAGACTTAATATCACGAAATTTTGTTGAAATTTTATATAATTATAAATTGAAAGGAAATATAAATATAAAGGAAACAATCTCATCACTGAAAATAAACTGTAAATTTGAGACTAACCATGTATTTAAAACCTGCATCTTATTTAGTCCTTTCCTGAAAAATTTTCAATGTTCAACCCCTTGAAGTGTAGTGATCCATTTTTGAACCACTGAATTTTAATCCCTAAATGCCACACTGGTACCAGAATATTGGAATACAAATTTTCCCTTAATTAAGTACTCATACAAAAAGTTTTGCTTACTTTAATTTGTTCGTAGATTCTGGTGTCAGTCAAGCTTTCAGCATTTTGAGAATGAAAGTTCTTTGCCCTTAAAAGGGTTAAAGGTAAAATTTTAAGTTTTTCATTATCTTAATCTAAAAATCATCACTGGAGTACAATATATGCCACAAGTTTACTGCTGTTTTACATGCAGAGCACGTATGAAAACATCCAATCACATCTCTTATCTGTAAATGAAGCCATAATTATTCAATAAGTCAAAAAGACAGAAATCATTTTTTGCTTTTTTTTTTCAGATTTGTAATGAAATTGTCAACAAAACTTTGTTAAATTATTTCTGATCAAATTAGTGTCTTTCAATTTTAGTTTATTATTTTTAGATTACTTCTTGAGCTTAGGTTAATCAAGAATAAAATTTAATAATATAATTTTTTAAGATTTAAAATGTGTTTAAATGCAGGAGATTTTGCTACTACAAACTATTCCTGTTGCTAAAGGTTAACATGTAAAAAAGTAGTTTCTATAAATAATTCTACTTTTCATTTTGTGATTGTATAAATTATGTATCATTATCATATATTTTTAAAATTCATAATTATTTGTATTTAACACTGCAGATTAAAAAAAAATGTTTCATTAATTTATTTTTCAACATTTTAGATTAAAGGTTGGATAATTCACAAACTGTTAAAATTTGTAAGGCATGTTTGGGAGAATTTCAACAAAGTATTCTTTTTATCTAGATGTTTTATAGTCTATGTCCTATGAAAATAATCATTTACTTTAAAAAAAGTGTCAGTGCCGGAAGAAAAGACATTTTAGGAAAATGTGCTCCAACAGTTATTTTAAAAGTGATGATTTGAAATATCAATTGCATATGAATACAAAGAAAAAATGGCTTATTTGCGAAATATGTTCTAAAGGATTTTCAAAAAGTTATGTGCTTAAACGGCACTTGCGTATCCATACAAATGAAAAAGCATTTATTTGTGAAATATGTTCCAAAGGATTTTCATGTAGTGGTGCTTTGATGAATCACTTGCATATACATACTAACGAGAAGCCTTTCGTTTGCAAAATATGTTCTAGAAAGTTTTCCCAAAATAATCATCTAAAAGTACACTTGAGGATCCATACGAAGGAAAAACCGTTTGTTTGCGAAATATGTTCAAAAGGATTTACACAAAGTAGTGCGCTAACACGACACTTGCGCACCCATACAAAAGAAAAACCATTTGTTTGCGAAATATGTTCCAAAGGATTTTCAGAAACTGGTGCACTAAAACGACACTTGCGTATCCATACAAAGGAAAAACCATTTGTTTGCGAAATATGTTCAAGAGGATTTTTAGAAAGTACTGCTCTGAAAAGGCACTTGCGTATCCATACAAACAAAAAACCATTTGTTTGCGAAATATGTTCCAAAGGATTTACAGAAAGTAGTGCACTCACACGACACTTGCATACCCATACAAAAGAAAAAAACATTTGTTTGCCAAATATGTTCGAAAAGATTTGCAGAAAGTAGTGCGCTAACACGCACTTGTGTACCCATATAAAAGAAAAAAACATTTGTTTGTGAAATATGCTCCAAAAGATTTTCACGAAAAGCTCATCTGAGAGTTTGCTTGCGCACCCATAGATATGAAAAGCCGTCTGTTTGTGAAATATGCACCAACTGATTTTCAGTCAGTAGCAGTTTAAACAGACATTACTTTACCCTTTCAAATTGAGACTTCACTTGTGATGCGTGCTGTAATGAATTTTAATGAAGCAACAATCTAAAAATGCATATCCATGTTCACACAAATGAAAAATACTTTAGTTTTTTATTGTGGATTTTCTTTAAATGATATAAATATATTTAAGAACGGCACTAATGTCAAAGGCTTTGAAAAGTATGTGCTAGCAAATTGTTTAAAACAATCTCTTATGAAAATATTTTGCACCTCTTATGTCAAGTAAAATCCTTCCACATTTTGATCATTCTTATACCTTAATTATGAACAATTGTCTATGTTTATAGTGTTATTCTTTGATTGTTGCGATATTTAATAAATATATAAAAATTTTAAAACTTCTACATCAAATGATTTTTTTTATTCTAAACTTTAATAACTTCTATTTGGAGACTTAAATCGATTAGCTAACATCGAAAATTTGATTTGAACATTGGACTTAAATCAATTTAAGACAAAAAATCGATTTAACGCTAACATTAGAGAAGTAGATTTTACTACTGCCTATAAATCTATTTGAGAGACATTGGAAAACTGAATTATCTTTATTGATGTAAGTATCACGTGTATAAAAAACTTGTGGCATAAGCAGGATCCAATTTCAGCAATCATCGCGAAGCTCAGTGCTTTAAGAAAAAGATGGCGAAAGAAAAAAGGATAGCAGTATTTATGTACTTATTTATTTATTTTTTAAATTATATTAATATTTTATGAGATAAGAAAATGTGTCTTTCGGAGACTAAATTTTTATATAGTTGATTGTTGAAAAAAAAATTAAAATTTATAAAATGTCAGTTTTTATGTTCATTGAATCTTTTATAGAAAAATTAAGTTTTAACATGTTTGGATGATATTTTAATGTATATTTTTCATTTTCTGTTATTCTGTTATTAATTAAAATATTTAAAAATAGAATAATGTATTGTTTCGACATTGTTTTCTTGAAATTGATTTAGTATTTGTATGATTTTTTAAATAATAAAGTTTTATAATTAAAATCCAAATTCATCGACTTTTAATTCATACTTTTATATTTTCTTTTAATGAAAAGTTCATTTTTACATGTTTTGCTGTATCTTAACTTACATTTTTTAAGTAAATAAATACACATACACACAGACATACATATAGACAGATATTTTGTAAAAACATGCTTTTTGGAATCTCTGACACCTAAAACGTGTAAATCCGTTGAAAACCGAAGTCGAAAAAAATTCCGACTACAATATTTTTTCTATTGAAGATAGATGAAAGTTAAAAGGTGAAAATTTCCATGACTTCGCTCATTTTGAAAACCGAAGTCGAAAAAAATTCCGACTACAATATTTTTTCTATTGAAGATAGATGAAAGTTAAAAGGTGAAAATTTCCATGACTTCGCTCATTTTTGAAAATTCGCTCATTTTGATCCTGCGTCAAAATCTAACAATTTGAATTAAAACCTTCAAAGGACACCGACCTGGAACGAAAATAAAAAATAATAATAACGTCAACTTCAACTACGGGTCGGATTGAGTCGAATTAGGATAAACGTGACCCGATACAGAGATCTAGAATAAGCCTTTTCTTTTCCTTGAAAATTTAAAAAGCCAGCCTTCCTTAAGCCTGAAGCGTTTTTAAACTATACAATATGGCATAAAAACCTAGAATGTAAAACAAATGCAGATGAAATTAGATTAAAATATTTAGTTTTTTTAAGAAATCGGACTCGTTTTTTAAGCATTTATTTTAAATATATACTGGGTGTTCAATCTCAGTGGGGGCTAATTCCGAAACCGTTAATCATATTTGTATAGTTCCAATTGCAAAAATGTTTTTAATAAGGTAGAGATATATTTTTAGAGCAATTTCGGTCAATAAAAGCATTTTTAATTACGAAATTTACATTTTTACACGGTACCCATTCTATAAGTTATATTTAGTAATTTTTTCCGGTTATACTGATAAATAAGACGAAAAAAAAAATCCCGTTACCCTACATTTAAAATTGACCGACTAATAGCTGTTTAAAGTTGGAGCATATTTTTGCTGCCAAATAGGGGTCATTCACATATTTAGTAGACATGAAATATCTCCAGATATATATTGAAAAATGGTTCAGAATAAAATTATAGTACAATGCTAATTTGAAATCTTTAATCACTATGACATTGTGTAATTTGTAATAAACATATAAGGGGAAGAAAAACAGAAATTTTGTTAAAAATGATAAAAATTAACGGCCTAAAAATGATTCATATTTTAAAAAGATATTAGATAACCTGAAAAAATTGTGTTACATCATTGTTTTTTAGTTTTTGATAATAGAATTTTATGACTTCTGTACCGCTAAATCCGTATAACAAATGAAGGTTAATTAACCTTCGTTTGTTACACTGCTAAATCCGAAATTAACCTTCATTTGTTACCATCATGTAAACAATTTTTGTGAATCATAAATTTTATAGCTATAAAAAGAAATAACTAAAATATCATATTATAAAATACATGTGTTTTTGATAATTATCCTTTAAGTATTTTTTGCCAATGAAACTGAAAATGACCTGTATTTTTAACTATCACGTTAGGATTTTTCACAAACTGTAAATTTCAAAATTACACATTAACTCCTCCCCCCTTCATCGGATCCCTCAGCGTTTTAGATGTAAATATCCTAGTACAGTAGCGTAGCTATGTTTTTTGGCGCCCGGGGCAACAAGAAATTTTGCGCCCCCAACCCAATATAGATATATAACAATTTCTCTGAATTTGGCGCCCCTAGGCCTCGGCGCCCGGGGCGAACGCCCCCCCCTTGCCCCCCCTTAGCTACGCCACTGTCCTAGTATAAGCTAAAAAATTAAATAAAATATTGAACTGAATGAAAATTTTTTTTTCAGTTTTCACATCTTTTTTATAGTAATTTTTTTATATTTTTTAACTTTGACATATACGATTTAAAATACATTCTAACGTTATGATAAAAATTCTAACGTGATGGTTAAAGGTAAAGGTCATTTTGAGAATTCAATGTTAAAAATACGCAAAAATCCAATATTAAAATTTAAAAACACAGTCATCTACTTTATTTTATTTAATCCTACTAGAGAGGCTCCGCCCCTTGCTCGCTATGCTCGCCAACACCCCGCGTAACCGCTTCGCGATTCCAAGTTGTAAGCTACCCCTGCTTGCTGTGCTCGCCAATACCCCATGGTATGAATGAGCAGTTGCAGACCTTTCAAATGATGTGTCACACGACTGGTGTTGTAAGGAAATGAAAAATGCGCCCCCTCTTGGAGAAACAGAGTGGGGGATGACACACAAGACATCCATAATATGATTAAGCAGTTGCAGACCTTTCAAATGATGTGTCACACGACTGGTGTTGTAAAGAAATTAAAAATGTGCCCCCCCCTGCGGGGCAGAGTGGGGGATGACACACAAGACATCCATAATATGAATAAGCAGTTGCAGACCTCTCAAATGATGTGTCACACGACTGGTGCTGTAAAGAAATTAAAAATATGCCCCCTGGGGGGTAGTGAGGGGTAACACAAGACATCCATTTTATGAAAAAGCAGTTGCAGACCTTTCAAATGATGTGTCGCACGACTGGTGTTGTAAAGAAATTAAAAATGTGCCCCCATGGAGGGCGAACGGGAGGTGACACACAAGATATCCATAATATGAGAGTAATCAGTTGCAGACCTCTCAAATGATGTGTCACACGACTGGTGTTGTAAAGAAATTGAAAATGTGCCCCCCTGGGGGAGAGAGTGGAGGAGGTGAGACACAAGGCATCCATAATAGGAAAAGGCAGTTTCAGATCTTTCTAAAGATATGCAACACGAGTGCTGTAGATAAAAATTAAAAAAGTTCCCCTTGGGGGGGGAGGCAAATTGGGGTTCGGCGCCCCAAACATGCATAATTGGGATGAGCAGTTAGTTTTTTAAACTGTAGGGGGCTCCTCCCCCCTGCCCGCTACGCTCGCCAACCCCCCGCGTAATCGCTTAGATATTCCAAGTTGTAGGCTATCCCTGGTTGCTGCGCTCACCAATACCCCATGGAATCGCTTCGCAATGCATAGACGGAGCCCTTTCCTGATTGGTCTATTCGACTCATGGAAGGATTGGTCCACCCTGACGTGTTATTTCCGGAAACTTTACACATTAGCATCATTCCAGGAGTCATTCCTTTTAAGGCTAGTTTTTTTTTCTACTATAGAAGGATTTTTATTTTTTAACTTTAACAATTTATGATTTCCGAAAAATTCTGACATGATGGTTAAATTTTAACGTAATCTTCGGTTTCAGCGACAAAATATATATATAAAAATAAAAAAACACAAACATCGTCCTCTTGTGTTATAAAATCTAAAACTTTTTCTTATACTTCTTAGCGGAAACCTGATATTTTTTATGTTATCCTTTAAAATAAATGTAAATGGTACCCATCTTAAATCATAATAATATTAGATTGTTATCGGATGTACGCCATTATGTAAAATTAATCTCCATCGGATATTTGAAAGTGAGTTAAAATTCGAGTACAAATTTTGAACTGAAAAAACATATATACCATCTTTGAAAAATAAAACATAATTTTAGTTAAAAGTAATCATTATAAGATATGCTGGCAGATCCTTACAAAATAAACATATGTTAACTTAAAATTATTTTGGATAGTTTGAAATTTAATAAAAAGTTAATTCAATCGTAATATTTACAAGATTTTCTTTCTAAGCGCAGATATTCATGAAATAACTTTTTCCAATAATGTAGGCACTTGATATATGATCATGGTCACTCATTTGTTTTTAGATGTAAGAAAGTGGTATAAGTCATATATTTTTAATATTTCATAACTCGGTCAGTTTTGGTGTTTACTAAATTACAGAACCGGGGAACCGTACAAAAGTTCAAATTTCATATTTTTTTAAGAAATGCTCTTATTGACTCAAATCGCTTTTAAAATAATTTTTAAAACATTTTTGTTGCTGGAACAATATGTCTATGATTAACGGTTTAGAAATTAGCCATTGGCCACAGTTGAGAGTGGACATCATGTATGTATATATGTATGTATTATATTAATATATATATTGATGCTCTGTAAACAAAATGTAAAGAAATTTTTTCGAATCGAAATTATTAGAGCTGGGAGATAAAAATGTGAGAAAATTGAATCAGTTTTAGGATAGTAAGAATGTGAACTATATACCCTGTATATCAGTCATACGTACGACTTTTACCGCAGCAAAGAGGATAGAAGTAATTATAATAGGAATTAGAGAATGATATTTCTTACAGATAAAATGATGGGAAACTTATATTTGTTTTTAATTTATAAAAATTAAAGAAAAAAAAGAACGAACAAAAAAATAATTTTTTAAAATAAATCTCAAAATATTTTATGCTTAAATATATTTTATGATTAAATGCGGAAACTTCCTGATTGGTAAGCTTACATGATTCAAAAAGATAGCAAATAAATATACAAAAAAAAATAAAATATTTGTCGAATAAATAAACAGTCGAAATAATGGATAAATTTTCAATGTTTATGACGGATAGTATATCTTAAAAACATTTAATCAACTAGAATTAAAAACCCCAAATTCTTGTTAGAAAAGTATTGAAAGTTGTATTCGCTTTCAAAGTTGTGACTGGCTAATGATGGACATTAATGTGGAGCGAAAAAAATTTTTTTTTTAAATCAAAAACGGGTAGGTGCCAAAAGTTGCCTTTATACTAGTACATCAACTGCGTGAAATTTTACCGCTGAAAAAAAATGGCTTGAGTCTGCGCTTTTGCTCCAAAAATCGAAATTTTCGGTAAAATTTGTCATTTTTTGACATTTTTTCAAAAAAATTAAAAAATTCCAACAGAGCTGGTTACCATTTAAAAGTGTTACTTAAACCTTTATATTTATCTGCTTAACATATTTGAACTATAAAACAACATCTATAGTCTGTATAATTGGAGCAAATCTGACAACTTTTGGTAAAAACCAGCGTTACCTCTCTATTGGAGCATACAACGAAATGTTGTGTTGAACGTAATCTGCTTCCAAAACTATTCTGTATGTAACTCGTAGATGTGGCTGCATTTCATATCCTACCCGTCTCAGCACCAACACAATCTAGGCCCAGTGTTTTATTTATGTATTG